>JACEIK010008290.1:0-10004 GCA_018107945.1 Datura stramonium
ATTAACATTTGAAAGGTTTCACCCCGTATTCCTATTCCTGTGGGTTCGACAATCCGGTTCTTCAAAAGAGCCACTGTATTACTTGTACGACCCGTACACTAGACGATAAGATTATGGCAACCAGAGGTCTGGCGGTAGCAGCCGCCCACAGCAACAGCAGCAGCAGCAGAGAGCTCCAACACCCAGCTCGGCCAGCGCCCCTACCTTTTGATCCCACCAGGATCAGAGGGGTGGAGCATATGGCTCTTATTCCCATAGTTTCAGTGTTGGTAACATGTATCCAACTTGACCCAAGCTGGCAAGAATCACCCAGGAGAATGTCTTCAGGGTTGAGAGGGTTGTTTTGGTTGTGGACAGCTTGGTCATCGACTTAAGGAATGCCCAATAGCAGGACGGGGAAATTCACAATCCACTACCTCAGCAGCTCCAGCAGACCAACCAACTCAGCAGGCGAATACATCAGGTATGGAGGGCAGTCAACGCCAAAACCTTTTTTATGCATTATCATCTCGTCAAGATCAAGAGAACTCAACGGATGTGGACACGGGTATGTTACGTCTTTTCCATCTAGATGTATATGCCCTACTTGATCGAGGGGCCACACTATCATTCGTGACTCCCTACGTAGCAGTCCAGTGCGATATCAGTTTAGAGGTCCTCTCAGAACCATTTTCAGTCTCCACCCCAATTGGCAAGTCAGTTAGAGCCAACCAAGTGTATAGAAACTGCCCAATCTCAATCTTCAATAAAGTCATTCCAGCTGACCTTGTAGAGTTAGACATGGTTGATTTCGACCTCATTCTTGGAATGGATTGGTTACACTCTGGTTATGCCTCAGTCGACTGTAGAACTAGNAGCCAGCTCTAGAATAGACGGGGAAGTAGTTCAGCTCCTAAGGGTAGGTTTATTTCCTACCTTAAGGATAGAAAGATTATTTCTAAGGGATGTATTTATCATCTAGTTCGGGTCAAGGATTCCGACTCTGACACCCCAACTATCCAGTTAGTCCATGTTGTTAGTGAATTTCTAGATGTGTTCCCCGAAGATCTTTTCGGAGTTCCTCTTGAACAGGAAATCGACTTCGGTATAGACCTTATTCTAGATACTCAGCCCATCTCCATCCCTCCTTATAGAATGGCTCCGGATGAACTTAAGGAGTTAAAGGAGCAGTTAAAAGTTCTTTTTGATAAGAGTTTTATCAAACTCAACATCTCTCCCTGGGGTGCTCCAGTACTTTTCGTGCGAAAGAAAGATGGTACCCTCGGAATGTGCATCGATTACCATCAGTTGAATAAGGTCACAGTCAAGAACAGGTACCCCCAACTAGAATTGACGATCTGTTCAACCAACTTCAAGGAGCCAGTTGTTTCTCCAAAATAGATCTCAGATCGAGGTATCACCAGCTAAGAGTCAAAGAGTGTGATATATTGAAAATAGCTTTCAGGACTCGGTATGGTCACTATGAGTCTGTGGTTATATCCTTTGGACTAACAAATGCCCTTGCAGCCTTTATGGACCTGATCAACAGAGTCTTTAAGCAGTATCTGGATATGTTCTTCATTGTATTTATCGACGACATTCTGGTATACTCCAGAAATGAGGAAGAGCTTGCTAATCACCTAAGAATAGTGCTTCAGACACTTAGAGACTTCCAGTTGTTCGCCAAGTTTAGCAAGTGCGAATTTTTGTTGAAGTACGTGACTTTTCTGGGTCATGTGGTCTCGAGTGAGGGTATTTAGGTTGATCCTCAAAATATAGAAGCAGTAAAGACTGGCCCAGACCTACCTCCCCAACCGAAATAAGAAGTTTCTTGGGTCTAGCGGGTATTACCGATGTTTTATGGAAGGCTTTTCTTCTATAGCATCTCCTCTGACAAGGCTGACTCAGAAGAAGGTGAGATTTCAATCATTAGATGCGTGTGAGAAGAGTTTCCAGGAGTTAAAAACCGACTCACTACCGCTCCAGTGTTGACCCTACCGGAAGGATCAAATAGATTTGTGGTATATTGCGACTCTTCTAGAGTTGGACTCGGTTGTGTTCTAGTGCAGCGGGGCAAGGTGATAGCCTACGCCTCCAGATAGCTCAAAGTTCATGAGAAGAATTATCCAACTCATGACTTGGAGTTGGCGGTGGTGGTGTTTGTGTTGAAAATATGAAGACACTATCTATACGGCGCTCACGTGGATGTTTTCACCGACCACAAGAGCCTTCAGTATGTATTCATTCGGAAGGACCTAAATCTTCATCAGAGAAGGTGGTTAGAGCTCCTAAAGGATTATGATATGAGTGTGTTATATCACCCGAGCAAAGTCAATGTGGTCGCTTATGCCCTGAGCAGAGTGTCTATAGGTAGCGTGACTTGTGTTGAAGAAGGCAAAAAGGAGTTGGCGAAATACATTCACCAGCTAGCTCAGTTAGGGGTGCAGTTGGTTGACTCATTTGAAGGTGGAGTGGTAATACAAAGCAGGTCAGATTCCTCTTTGGTTGTTGAAGTTAAGTCCAAACAAGATGAAGATCCCATTTTACTTAAACTTAAGGAAGCGGTTCTCGGGAAAGAGGTTGAGGCTTTCTCCAAAAGGGGAGATGGTGTACTCTGTTATCAGGGGAGATTGTGTGTACCGGACGTCAGTGACTTGAGACAGCAGATATTGGCTGAAGCACACAGCTCGAGATACTCCATCCACCCTGGTGCTACTAAAATGTACCACGATCTGCGGGATATTTACTGGTGGAACGGCATGGAGAGAGACATTGCCGAATTCGCAGCTAAGTGCCTGAAATGCCAACAAGTCAAGGTAGAGCACCAGAGACCAGGAGGTATGACCCAGGATATCATCATACCCATGTAGAAGTGGGAAGTAGTGAATATGGACTTTATTATAGGTCTACCTCGAACTCGTTGGCAACATGATTCTATCTGGGTAGTAGTAGACTGGATGACTAAGTCAGCACATTTCCTCCCAGTTAAAACTACAGATTCAGCTGAGGACTAAGCTAGGATTTATATCCGGGAGTTGGTCAGACTTCATGGGGCTCCAATTTCCATTATTTTAGATAAAGGTACCCAGTTCATCTCGCATTTCTAGAAGTCTTTTCAGAAGGGACTTGGTGCCCAAGTCAAGCTCAGCACATCTTTTCACCCACAGACATATGGACAAGTTGAGCAGACTATTCATACCCTAGAATTTATGTTGAGAGCATGTGCGATTGATTTCAAGTCAATTGGGATGACCACTTTCCTCTTATCGAGTTTGCGTATAACAACAGCTACTACTCCAATATCTAGATTGCCCCATTTGAGGCATTGTATGGTAGGAGGTGCAGATCTCCTATTAGGTGGTTCAAAGTTGGTGAAACTACTATAATCGGGCCATACTCAGTGCATGAAGCAATGTAGAAGGTATAACTCATCAGGGAAAGATTGAAAATAGATCAGAGCCATCAAAAATCTTATGTTGATGTGAGAAGAAGAGAATTAGAGTTTGTTGTGGATGACTGGGTCTATCTGAAAATTTCACCCATGAAAGGGGTAATGAGATTTGGGAAGAAGGGAAAGCTCAGCCCGAGATATGTAGGACCCTACAAAATTCTGAGGCGAATTGACAAGGTAGATTATGAGCTTGAATTACCTTCATAATTGGCATTTGTGCACCTAGTATTTCATGTGTCACTATTGAATAAATACATCGGCGATCCAACATCAATTGTGCCATTGGACAATGTAGGAGTGAAAGATAGTCTCTCATATGAGGAGGCCCAATTCAGATCCTTGACCATCAAGTTCATAAGATGAGGAACAAAGAAGTAGCTTCAGTCAATGTCTTGTGGAGGAATCAGCAGGTTGAGAGAGCTATGTGGGAAGCCGAAGCAGATATGATGGCTAGATACCCACATTTGTTCCCTTCTGGCTCAGTTTCAATTTAAGGTATCAATTTCCACCCCATAACAATGTTTAGTTCATGTGTTTTAGTCTCTTTCATGTAAATGAATATGTGTATGATTAGTAAATTCAATTCAAACTTATGATTCAGTTCAGAGGTAGTCATTCCGCTAGTTTCAACTTTCATGATCAGTATTCGTGTATTAAAGTTGACATTCTCTGCCTTCCTATGTGTTTTCCAACATTTGAGGATGAATGTTGCGAGGGGAGATATTGTAATTCCCCGGAAACTCAAAGACTAGACCGAAGATTTAAAATAGAGAAAAATTGGAAAATCAGCACCAGGTCACAAAACAAGTCGAACTCATTATGTGACCCGTAGGAGGTGACCACGAGTTGTTAAGTGAATGTGGGGAGGACTGGGAGTTTAATTGGAAATTTGGAGAATGGGTGACCACGGATGTGACCCACACTATAAGTCGCGGTCAACCAAACGAATCGTGATATGACCCGTGAGCAAGACTAATTTAAGATCGGGAAATGTTAGGAAGTTCACCTAACGAGTCCTCACCATGAGTCATGGTATTACCTGTGGGGGACTCCAGGGATTTTTGGGCAGTGTAGTCCACGAGAGGTGACCACGAGTCGTGATCACTAACCATGGCTCGTTAGGTCCCTCGTGGTGACCAACAGGGGTTCCAGGCAGTGTATCTCACGAGTGTGACCACGAGTCGTGGTCACTGACCACGACCCGTTAGGTCACCCGTGAGGACAGATGATCAGTTTTCCCCTATGAGGTTTCAAGGGTCTTTCAGTAATTTCCTACCCTCCTAAACTCTAAACTACGTTACTTTAAGCATACTTTCAGATTTATTAGAGAGGTTAAATGCTTTCTTTCCTCATTTTCCCCATCCAGACTCTCAGAAATCATCGCAGATGTTCTCTTAGAGCTTTTTAGATCAAGAGCTATGGCAGCCTTTTATCCTTAGTTTCTCAAGGAAATTCTTCGGGCTTCTTCACCAGGTATGTGGGAATTCAATAAGGGAATAATTCTTCCCTTGTCTCCCCAAATTGCTCTCCACTTTTCTCTATCAGTTCTAGCCTTGAAATTATCCTATGTTAAGAAATTCTTAGCCAGTCTTTGTCTAATACATGTGGAATGTTATGTCATGTTAGTTATATATATTTTCCACCAGTTTGTGACTGAAATGACTTTCAATCTCATGGAGTGAAATTTAGCCCTATTTCTTGAACTAGAAAATCTTGAAATTTGCATTAGTGCATGAATATCAAAACTTTTGCTTGAATTTTTCAGTATTGGGGACTCCCATGTTGTTAGTAGTATTGAAACTCAATTAGATTATTGTTAGCTCAGTTATAGTAAGAATGTTAGAATTCTCAAGTGTTAGTCAAAAATGTCAGCTGATCAGTTTGACTACAGAAATTCCTGAGGTGTTAGTAGCACCACTCAGTTATCAAAATCAGATTCAGAATTCAGTTTTTATTAGTCCACTAGGTGGTCATGACACTCTAGNGCTCTGACTAGCCTTAGGATCCTAGTTTCAGATTTTAGTTTGTTCTTTAGACGGTTACAACGCTTCTAGATAAGTAGCTTTGACCAGTCTTAGAACCCAGTTCTAAAATCTGGTCCGATAAGACTCTCAGGGTGCTCTCAGGTATGTAACCCTGACTAGTCTTGGGCCCCAGTTTCGAGCTATCAGCTTAGTATTCAGTCTAGGACTATCCAGTGGGAGTAGGACTTAGCACTGAGCGGGCCAGGGTTCCAGCGCACTTAGGTTCCCAAAACTATGTTGCCACCATAGGTTATAGTATTTATTGGCTTGATTGGCCCCAAACTCTTGTGATCACCCAGTTCATGCCTTTATACCCTGGCAAGGTATATGGGGTTCTACCAATGGAGTGTGTATATCGGACTCCATGTCTAGCTCACATGGTTATATGTCGGTTATAGACTCTCCCACTAGTCAGTTCAGTCCAGTTTCAGACCAATTCAGATCAGTATTCTAGATGTAGAACCTACTTTGACCATCAGATAAGGTCTTTTAGACCATCTCAGTTATTTCAATTATTTAGTTTAGTAGCTTTAGTTGGTCATTGCATGTCTTTCAGTTCACCATTTTTTTACTCCCTTGTGTTATGCTTCTCTCACTTACTCAATACATTCAGAGTACTGACGCATACTTTTATGTTGTATCATTTTATGATATAGCTGCAGGATCTCAGTGTCAGCCTCACTAGTCGATCACTCTACGAAGATTTCAGTAGTTCTAATTGGTGATTCGTCATCTTTCGAGGACGGGAATTATGTATAGTTTGGAAATTCTCCACGATATCAGTGGTTTTGACCAGTAGAAAATGAGAAGCTTTGGTCAATCTATCCACAACCACCCAAATGGAGTCATACTGCCGACGAGTGCGAGGCAACCCTGTGATGAAGTCTATGTTGATTGCTTCCCACTTCCAAGGGGGGATACTGATGTCCCGAAGCACACCTCCCGGTCTCTAGTGCTCAACCTTCACTTGCTGACAGTTTAGACACTTAGCTACAAATTCTGTGACGTCCTTCTTCATGTAATTCCACTAATAGACTTCCCATAGGTCACGGTACATCTTGGTGGAACCTGGATATATCAAATATATGGAACCGTAAGCCTCATGCAACATTCGATTTCTCAAATCATCAATGTCCAGGACACACAAGCGACCCTAATATTGAAGCACTTCATCTCCCCCTTTGGAGAAGACCTCTACCTTCTGATTCTAGATGGCCTCCTTCAACTTTACCAAAATAGGGTCCTCGTCTTGCCTAGCTTTTACATCAGTCACGAAGAACGATTCTGATCTATTCTGAACAATAACACCATCATCGGTCGATTCAACCAAATGAACTCCCAACCTTGCAAGTCTATACACATCCTTCACCAGCTCCTTTCTCCCCTCATCCACATAGGACACTACTAAGTGAGTCTGCTACTACATTGGCCTTTCTCGGATGGTAAAGGACACTCATATCATAATCCTTGAGTAGCTCCAACCACCTCCTTTGGCGTAGATTTATATCCTTCTGTGTAAACACACATTGTAGGCTTTTGTGGTCCGTAAACATATCTACATGGACCCCGTACAAATAGTGTCTCCATATCTTCAAGGCAAATAACACCGCTGCCAATTCAAGATCATGGGTCGAGTAATTCCTTTCATGAACCTTCAGCTATCTGGAAACATATGATATAACCTTGTCATGCTGCATCAATACACAACCAAGACCAATCCTAGAAGCATCGGAGTACACCACAAACCCATCGGTACCCTCTGGTAGAGTTAACACCGGTGCTAAGGTAAGTCGAGTCTTCAACTTCTGGAAGCTCCTCTCATAAGCCTCCGACCATTGGAACTTCACTTTCTTTTGAGTCAATTTGTCCAATGGCGCTGCAATAGATAAAAAAACCCTCAAAAAAACTTCGATAATAACCAGCTAATCCCTAAAAGCTCCTGATATCTGAAGGATTCACCGGTCTAGGCCAATTCTTCACCGCTTTTATTTTCTGAGAGTCCACCTTTATGCCCTCACTTGATTCCATTTGGCCCAAAAACGCCACTGAGTTCAACCAAAACTCACACTTGCTGATTTTAGCATATAGTTGACGATCCTTGAGAGTCTGTAGCACCACCCTCAAATGAGCGGCATGCTCCTCCTCGCTTTGAGAGTATATCAGGATGTCATTAATAAACACGATCACGAACATATCCAAGTATGGCTTGAACACCCTGTTCATCAAATCCATAAAAGCTGCAGGAGCATTCATTAGTCCAAAAGACATAACTACAAACTCATAATGACCATACCGCGTCCTGAAGGCTGTCTTCGGGATGTCACTCTCCTGAACCCTGAGCTGATGGTATCCGGATCTAAGGTCTATCTTTGAAAAGCACTTGGCCCCCTGAAGCTGGTCAAATAATCATCAATACTAGGGAGAGAAAACCTGTTCTTGATGGTGACCTTGTTCAATTGTTGATAATCAATACACATTCGAAGGGAGCCATCTTTCTTTCGGACAAATAGAACTGGTGCACCCCATGGGGATTTGCTCGGTCTGATGAATCCCTTATCTAAAAGGACTTTCAACTGCTCCTTCAACTCCTTCAACTCGGCTGGGGCCATTCTGTAAGGAGGAATAGATATAGGTTGCATATCGGGAAGAAGGTCAATACCAAAATCAATCTCTCGCAGGGGAGGGATTCCCGGTAGATCATCTAGGAAGACTTCTAGATACTCGTATACTATTGGGACTGACTGGATAGTCAGGGTCTCAGACATAACATCCTTAACCCTAACTATATGGTATATACACCTTTTGGAGATCATCTTTCTGGCCTTAAGGTAGGAAATGAAATGACCTATAGGCACAGCTGAACTACCCTTCTGTTCTAGGACTGGCTCACTCGGAAATCTGAACTCTACTACTCGAGTTCTACAATTAACTGAGGCATAACATGCAAATAGCCAATCCATGTCAAGGATAACATCAAAATCAGTCATGGCTAACTCTATTAGATCTGCTGAGGTAACTTTCTGAAGGACTATGATCGGGCAACTTCTATACACCCATCTAGCTACAACTGAATCACCCACTAGAGTAGAGACCAAGAAGGGTTTTGACAAGATTTCGGGGATGACTCTGACACTACTAGCCACATAAGGTGTCACAAAAGACAAGGTAGCCCTTGCATATAACAAAGAATGTACATCAAGATGGAAAACTCATAACAAACCAGTGACTACATCCGGGGAGACCTCCTGCTCCTAGCGAGATGCTAAGGCATAGAATCTATTTTGGCGTTGGCTGCCCCCTGTGCTAGTAGATGCCCCCTGCTAGGCTAGGCATGCGGGTGGAGCTTCTAAACTGGAAGTTGGGCCTCAGCCCCTATCATGGCCCTTTCTAGTTGTTGGGCAATCTCTGAGCATATGTCCGGGCTTCCCACATCGAAGCAAGCACTTGTACCCGCCAAGCACTGACCCGTGTTCCTCCGATCGCACCTGTCGCAAATTGGGATACTAGAATCTGTGGGCCTGCTGCTCTGACCCCTAGAGCCTGATACTCGTCCTCTCTGGTTTTGCCTAGGTCAGGATGGCACACTCATCACTGAAGATGCTGGGGTTGAAGATCTCTAATGGGACTGCTGTCGGTGCCCACCTCTTGGCCTCGGCTGAGAGAACCTATAGTTGTCTATCCTGTCCTTCTTTGCCTCTCTTTCCCTCAGATGCGCCGCCTCCATCTATTTGGCGTACAAGACTATCCAAGGGAAACCCATATCCTGATGGAGCATGGCGGTTTTTCAATACCTAGGTAGTCCGCCACCCCATGAACAAACCTGCTCAAGCGGACCCTCTGATCAACCACTAACTCTAGGGCATACTTTGACAGACGAGTGAACTCTAGTGCATATTCCTGCACTGTCATCTTCCCCTATTTTAGATTCACGAACTCGACCGCCTTCAACTCCCTTATCTCACGAGGGAAGAACCGATCTAGAAAAGCGACGTGAAACTCTTTCCAACTGATAGGGCCTACTCCGACTGCCCTACTATCCTTCCACTGTTTAAACCAGATGTGTGTGACCCACTTCAACTGATATGAAACCAAATCCGCACACTCTTCTCCATTCACCCCCATGACCTGGGTGATCTTCACAATCTCATCGATAAACTCATGTGGATCCTCGTCCACCTTGGACCCAAGAAACTCTGGTGGGTTCATCCTTAGGAAATCTCTTACTCGTGCTATCGCTGCATTCCCATTTTATGGGACATGCGCCATTGCCTTCTGGTTGACCTGGGCGGTCAAAGCCTGTGCTATCATCTGAATGGCTGCACTGGATTTAGAGTGGGCAACCGGCTCTGGTGCATGGTGCTCATGGACTGGTGGGGCTTGTTGGTGCCCGTCCTCATTTCCATCCTTGTGGCCATTTCCATTTTCATTTCTTCTGCTGTTAACTCTTCGAGGAGGCATGATTCTGCAATCGCGAATAGCACGAGTTAGAAGGATAGAGAGACATTTCACCACACGACATAGATCATGAAAGAAGGGAACATTTCCTAAAC
>JACEIK010008291.1:0-41705 GCA_018107945.1 Datura stramonium
TGAGTCTTAACTATGGATGAGAGCATGCTGAGGCTACAAAGAACATGTGAAGAAACGAACTATCAATACACGTGGTTTATCTTTTCCTCCGGTTGCTAGTGGAACTACTGCCTATGGATTAAAACTCTCGTATATAACCCAACTTAAGAATCATGAACCTTGCACCTACATTTTCGTGATAAGAAGGAATTCAAGTTCTAGCTATACAAAACCGGTTCCACACATGACTGACTTTCGGGTATATTTCTATCCCGAAGGTAAATCAATTCCCAATTTTCCCAAACCAAGAAAAGATCATATCCTATTACTTCACAACTTTCCAATTTCTTGCCCTCTCGGGTGAAACCGGACTTTTTGGATTTCCATTAACATTGGCCAGATATTAATGTAGTAAGAACAAGAATTAAATAGAACAACCATGGAAGAAAAGAGAAAATAAACCGGCAATCAATAATTACATTTCAACACAAAAGTTCATAACCTCGGCCAAAGAAGAGAATTAGCCACTCATTTGTCGTTGAACATCGTTAAATGAGTGTTAATCATACAAACAATTGAAAGGAAGAAGAAAGGGATGAGAAAAACCCTAAGAATTTCGTCCCTCGAGCACTTTGTAACCCGCGTTCTTGCTCCACCAAGTCGGGAATATGTGAAAATAAACCTAAATTGTGCTTTTATAATAGTAGAAATTTGTCCCGGAATAACAAACAACGTGTCACGGAGTGTAATGCAGGCATTGCCTCCATGACACGGCAAGCTCCTGGGCTTTGCCACGGAAATCGCCCCCGAAACTCGACCTGGCAGCACCACGCCGCGTTGGCAGCGTGGCACGCTGCCGGGGCAGCGCGTTACATAGGCTTGGTCAGCGGTGCCACCTACCGTGGCACGTTGCCAACGCGGCAAGGGGCTGCTTGGGCAGCCTGCCTGCCGTGGCACGTGCCGGCCTTGGTAATTTGTTTTGGAAACTCCTCTTTGCCGACGTTTGCGTGTTAGTTCCGTCTCAAGCCTCTACTTCACCAACTCATGAATTAGCTCCTCAAAAGTCATCAAAAACCTACAAAACAAAGCTAATCATGTTGGTTAGCACTTATCTTCACTTTTATATAAAATCACATGAAAATGTATCAAATAGCTTAGCAAACATGAGTAATTTAAGTTGTAAAGCGTATCCACCCGGACCTATATTATTTCGAAGTGATCAAGCTGTCCCGATTACAAATATTCCCTGTTGAGTTGTGTCGGGGAATAGATACAGTCTCTATTACGAATAGCCTGTTGGCGGGCGGTGTCCAGGGAAACAGACCTATACGTGGAATCACATTATAAGTCCGGACTCGGACATGAGTAGGAGACCCGGGGAGTCGGTAGAGGTGCTCCTAGTGAGCAATTGAGTGGAGTGACTTATTTTGGCTGGTTTTTGGCTTCGGTGGGGTATATAGATTGTGTGCTTGCTTGGCGCCATCCAGCTGATGGGCGGTTGGTATTGGTTCTTGCTTGCTACTTGTATATCTATTTATGTGCTATATACTAGTTAACGGACGAGCGGGCCGTCGCGTCTATAGGTACGCTTCTTCCTTATCAGTACAATCTTGATTCGGTTCATATCGGCTTCTTGATTCAATTACCTCTTATTGTACAAGTGCTAGTTATGCCATCTATATTCAGTTGTTTCCGTTGTATTATTTCGGTTGCTTTGCATACTCGGTACTTTAACGTGCGACGCGGTGTTGCATTACTTTCTGCAGGTACTCATAGATGAGGAGGCGATCCTCGTGATTCCGGCCCGGCTATTGAGTCATCGGCTCTGTCATCACGGTCTGATTCCCGGAGGTGTAGCTCTTTTCTTTTGTTGTACGGTATGGGTAGGTGGGGCCTTGTCCCCGTCTATTTTCTATTATTACTCATAGAAACTGCCCAGTTGTTGGATTTATCTCCATGTGAGTCGATTGAGCCGGTGCGTGTGAGGCCGTGCATTGTGTTTAGTTGTTTAGTATTCTTGTTTATCTGGCCGTGTGGGGCCACCCATGGCAACATTAGTGGTGACCTCGTCGATCCTGCATGGTGTCGATCTTCTCTATGTTGAGTTTCGAGATGACTAGACGGCATGGTGGCCTTGTCGCCACTGCATAGGTTCCTTGCTATAGTATGTTTGGTTAGGCTGTTATTCTGACACAATTGGCTATAGGCCCGGTCGTGGCTGTGTTTACGGCCGTTATATAGCCCTTTTTCCAGAAATCAAAAATAGAGCTAGCGGGCACCGGACGTGCCTAGGCTTACCGGTGCGATCCCGAGGTCCCTGCAGTACCACATACGATCCTTACCCCCCAGGTGGGCGTGCAAACTTTAGTCTTTGTTTAGAACCACCCAAATAGATTCATACTATCGATGGGTACAAGGCAACCCTTAAATGAAGTCCATGTTGATTTCCTCCCACTTCCAATTAGGGATACTAAGATCTCGAAGCACACCTCCAAGTCTTTGATCTTGAACTTCACCTATTAACAATTCGCACATTTAGCCACAAATTCTACTACGTCCTTCATGACATTCCACAAATAGATTTCTCATAGGTCACGGTATATCTTGGTTGAACTGGATGTATTGCAGGTATCTAGAACAGTGAGCCTCATGCAACATCCGCTCCCTCAAGTAATCAGAATCGGAACACACAGATGACCTGATATTGTACTACACCATCTTCCCCTTGGGAGAGGACCTCCACTTTATGATTACAGACAACTTCCTTCAACTTTACAAAATAGGATCCTCTTCTTGCATAGACTTGACTTTGATCACCGATGAAGATTCGATCTAGCTGCGAACAATGACAAAGCCATCTACCAAGTCAACTGAAGAACTACAGTCGTACGAACGGTGCATCCCTTCATTAACTCCTTCTTCTCTTTAGCTACATGGGACACACTCTCCATAAGCACCGCTAGAGCGTCTTCCACAATATTGGCCTTGCCCGGATGATAGAGACCTCATATTGTAATTCGTAGAGAAAGCTCCAACCACCTTCTTTGATGTAAAGATTTGAGTCCTTCCGCAAAGTAAACATGTACAATAGGATTTTATGACAGTGAACACATCCACATGGACCTGTAGAGATAGTGTATCTAAATCATCAAGGCCGGCATCTACCACCACCAGCTCGAGGTCTTGAGTTGGATAGTTCTTTTCATGGACCTTCAACTACCATGAAGCATAGGCTATAACCTTACCATGTTGCATTATACACAACCAATGCCGATCCTGGACGTGTTACAATATACTACGAACCCATTGGTACACGCTCAAGTAGAGTCCTGCTTGGTGTTGAGGCGAGTTGAGTCTTCAACTCTTTGAAGCTCTTCTGCGAGGCCTCCGACCATTGAGGATGACCCGAAGGAGTAGCTTGATCTAGGGAACTCTAGGCCCACAGCTTGCTAGTGGGGATAGAGGGCGAGAGAATGGGGAGGTATTTGATGAAGGCCGCCGAGGAAAGAGAAAAAGAGAAAGCAAGGAGCACAAGCTGGCGATGCTTCAGTTAGCCTTCAAACTCACGACCAACATATGTCTAAGATGCAGGAGAAAGCTAGAGGAGCTGGAGTTCAACTCTTGGGCCTAGGGAGCTTGCAGAGTGGTGAGGAACCTTTGGGTAAGCCACATCAAGCCAAGCGATATACGAGAGGTTTACTTTGATGGCCAAGATTATTGAGGAGTGGACCTGCTTTGCCCCCACCATTACACCATTGAGTGGGTCGGCCATTGCGGCACCACGATTGTAGAGTACAAAGTGTACCTTCACACCAACCTCTAGAGGATGACAGGAGTGCTTAGAGGGCCACAGGTATGTCCCTCTCCTAGTTCTTACTTCTTTGCTTTGGGAAAAACATGTTTTTATTAAGAAGGGTGTATCTTTTTTATCTCTTTTGTTTGTTAGTGTCACGCCCCGCCTTGGGGGGAACAGGCCCCAGCATCTGGTGCCCTACTAGGGCCTGAACTGCTAGACTACTGAGGCTAAGCGCCACGGTTCTGGTTGGCTCTAACTCAGTTCACGGAATCAACGGGCTATATAGCAGTTTGTAAATACAACCCCGACCGGCTAGACCTATAATACTGTTAGCTAATAGCTAACCAGAATCGCATCAATATAAGGGGAACCTATTCGGGCTGACAAGGCAGCCATGCTGACTAGTTTTCACTTAAGCCAGATCGAAGCTAAACTTCTCTGTGACCGGCAAGGTCACCAACTATAAACTGGATAAGGCCCCACCCACGACCAACATAAAAAAGAAGAAAAACTAAAACATACACAACCTCTACGACCAGCACAATAACCACGGGGGAAATATACAGTCTACAAGCCTCTAAGAATACTGATGAGATGGTCGGGACATTTGGCCTACCAGGTACTATATAATAAAGAAAATAGAGTAGACCTATAACTATCGAGCTCCGAATGATGAGACGAGATGACTCTATGCTAATTTGGAATCACGGTCGGCTCCTCGTTTGTGAGTCTTTGTAGGCAAGTAATGACGCGCCCCAAATGGGAATAAGTACCACTGGTACCGAGTATGTAAAGCAAACTAAACATAACTGAATATAAGCAATAATCTTTGGTAGTTTTTGAATAACGAAAGTAGTTGGAGCTTGTGCGGGGCAGCGGGATGCAGACAAAGCTTATCCCGTACTAAAGGTAGGGTAGAAGCATACCTGTCAGCGTGGCGACCTGCTATCTATCAGCTAATCAATAACATAATATACATATATAACATACAAGGACCTATACCAACTTACATGTTAATCCGGAAGGTGCCAACCAACACACAATCTCTATATACCCCTACCAGGTCCGTCCATCCAAAAGTAAATCCACTCCTACGCCTACTAACTACGAGCACCTCCACCGGCCCCCTGGGTATGCAGCTTGGGCTCTCTAGGCCCGTGACTATAACTGTATTCGAGTTCGGAGGACTCCTGTGCTTGTAAACTATAATCTTTATACGTAATCTTCTCCCTAGGCACGGGCGCTCGACAAGGTAAGCTATAATGCTATGCTGATCAGCCTGATATGAGAATATTGCATTCCATCTTCATCCTACAGCGGACGACATGCCACTCCTTAGAGTGACGTATCCTCACCCTGCGGCGGGCGAGTCGACAAAGCTATTAACCTAGGGCCTGCAAGCAAAACTCTAAGGGTGCCCTCATAGCACAAACGAGGTCTCCAACAAACAATAATCACGTATAGCAAGGGATGTTCAATCTGAAAATACTATCTGTGTTCTGATTTTTTATTCTAAACTCTTTCTACATTAAGCGATTCCTGCATGCGGGCAATAACATTATACGAAATATTATACGGCTTGTACGATATTGCTTTACTAACTTTTATTACGAATACAACATAATAATATAAAAACATGCCCGCTGAATTCATACTGGACTCAATTCTCCGCTTTAGGTTCCCTCTTCTAGACTTTACTTTGTTTACTATAGGGTTGCTATCTTGCCGAACTAACTCATACCTCCCGTTTCGGTTTCCCATTAATTGGCGTAATTCGGTCAATATTCCGCTATTTCTCCCAACTGCATCCGTATATATATATATCAATTAGGACTAAATACATTAATATTCTTAAAGAAAATAGCACTTTTAATATATATATATATATGGCCCAAACTTTGACTTATCGAAAAACAATCGGAAACTCGCTATTTCTCAGTACAAAAGGAGAAATACTCACTTTAGGATAGGGATATATTGACACTAATTTATGGTATTCCTTACCTTAGCTCAGTAGAACGACGGTTCACTGGCCTTCACGAAACTAAACCCACGGGAATGCTACTTGCTACCTAATACCTCACTACCCAAGGTTATACCGAGTTTGGACCGCATATAAAGGCGTAATCGGAGGGAAATTCCTCAAAATCCTTGTGCCCTCTTCCTTCATTCTCTCTGGAAATTATAAGAAATTATCACTTAAAACTGAAGTTTTGAGGCTTTTATACTTGGGGCTGCACCTCACCTACGGCACGTTGGTCATCGCGGAGGTGAGCCTCGCGTGGCCATCGCGGGAGGTGAGCCTCCGTGACTCTGAACCATCACTTGAAGGAGGTCTGTGAGCTTCCTCTTGCGATGGTTCGACGTGTCTCTTATCAGTCTTTCGGGCCTTTTCCTAGCATGTTTGTCATTCTAAAACACTTAACCAACATGCGAATAGGCCATCTACATGTTCGAGAATTTGGGGTGTAACATCCTCCACTCCTTAAGAACATTCGCCCTCCAATGTAAACTTCTATTTATAGGGGTCTCAACTTACTCAACTTACTTTTAGGAAAATTTCGGCAGAGTTTCCCCTGTAATATTGACTATCTCAAACACCATGTGTAAGTCAATACATTTGCTCAACACAATATTATATCATTTATTACGTAAAAGACTAGAGTTGACCATCTCATTATACATATAATATAAGGCATTTCCTATGATAACAATACAAACATACCTCTTGGTGACTAGGCTTGAAACAAGTGAGGATATCTTATTTTCATATCTTATACGCTTCCCAAGTCATCTCTTCTCGGTTCTGTTACGCCATAATACTTTGACAAAAGCAATATCTTTAGTTCTCAATCTACGAATCTGTCTATCTAGTATGACTACTGGAACCTCTTCATAGGCCAGCTCTTCCGTAACTTTTTGGACATCTGAATGGGACAACTACGGAGGGGTCTCCTATGTACTTTCTTAGCATAGATACGCAAAATATGGATGAGCAGAAATTAGGAGGCAAGTTCAACTCATTATGCCACTTGGCTTCTCTCCGCCGAATCTGATAAGGCCCAATGATCTCGGACTGAGTTTGCGATGAGGACAATCCCGCAACGGCGTTTGAATCTCTCCCAGAACGTCTGAGATTCTCCCCCTTCTCTTTGTTTGAAACTTAGAATTTGACTTCTAAGTCTTGTATTTGTTTACCCGGAAGGGAAAGAACCGGATCAAGAACTTCTTTGCAAGATCATCCCATGTGGTTATAGAGATTCGGTGGTTCAGCTTTCAGCCACCTTTTCGCTTCTCCCAAAAGTTAAAATGGGAACAATGTAAGTTTGACATAATCTGTTGACACTCGGCGAAGGATGTAAGTGTCACTTATCTCCAAAAAATTTTGAAGATGTTGCTGTGGATCTCGTGAGAGACCTGTGAACTGCCCGCTTGTGATGCAACAATTGCACCATGTTCTGTTAGCTCGAACCTCCCTTCGCTCCCGGGTTGCGAATGCTAGGCGTGACATGCTATGTGGGATTGCCACATCGCGAACCGACACCATTGCCATTTCCTCGGGCACTAACACTGCCCGCACAGAGTGGGGATTCTGTGGTTGCTCCAGGATTGTTTGTCTGAGCAGCTGGTTGCTCTCTAGAGCTTCTCTCATTGGCGATGGAATTGTCTTTCGGCTCTAAGGATGGATCCACCCGGCTCTTTGTCTCTTGCCGAGTGTTCAACGAATGCATTGTCAATAAAATACAGGGTAAGACCAAGTCGTCAACACTTAAATAAAGAAATAGCAAACTAACACTTTAAGAAAAATTATAATTTCGCCAATTGCCGGTCCGACAACGGCGCCAAAAACTTGTTCGAGGCATGGATGACTACACGCAAGTGCACGTGGTTGAACAAGTAGTAAGTGGCTCAAGTAAGCCAAGTATCGATCCACGGGGACTGGACTACAGGGAAAAATCACCTCAAGTGTCAATTTACTGTAACTCTAAAATGAAGACAACGATTATACAAAGAGAAGTTTTTTTATATTTTGTGAACTAATTTTATACTTAGCTAAAATAAATATACAAGTGAGTGGGAACTATGAATGTGAGCATCTTTGAGGCTAGAAAGAACATGTAAAGAAATTAATTATCGATACAACATGGTTTATCTTTCTCCGGTTGCTAGTCGGAACTTATGCCTTCAGATTAAAACTCTCGTATTTAACCCAACTTAGAATCATGAAGCCTTCCACCTACATTTACGTGATGAAGAAATTCATGTTCTAGCCATACAAAACCGATTCCACACTTGACTAATACGACCTTCAGGTATATTTCTATTCTGAAGGTAAATCCAATTCTCAACTTTCCCAAACTAAGAAAGGATCATATCCTATTAATTCACAACTTTCCAGTTTCGTGCTCTCTCGAGTGAAAGCCTTAGGACTTTAGTTTACATTAATATTGGCGAGATATCAATGCAGTAAGAACAAGAATTAATAGAACAACCATGAAAGAAAAGATGGAAAAAACAGATGATCAATAATTACATTTCAATACAATTGCTCCCGCCTCAGCAAGAAGTGAAATTAGCCACTCAGTTATTAGTTAAACATATTTAAATGAGTGTAAATCATACAAATTGAAAGAAAGAAAGGGATAGAGAAAACCTAAGAATTTTCATCCCCTCTCAAGCTACTTCGTAACCCACGTTCTTGCTCCACCAAGTCAGAATAATTAAAAATGAACTAAGTGTTCTATTTATACTGGTGAGAATTTTTCCCGGAATAACAAGCAATGTGTCACGGGTGCATCGCAGGCTCTCACGGAATTTAGCCGTCCGGTGAATTGTCCTAGCGTGGCACGACGTACGGAGCATGCCCAGCGTGCCAGGTGCAAACGCCGCACCTTCCTTTCGGAATGTCAAGATCCGTAATTAATTCCAACATGCCACGGCATGATCGCGGACCCTCTCTCCGGGAAATTCTTGAAATTATATCTCGGACGAGAATGCATCCGCGATATGGTGATGTCACGGCTCCATCGCGGAGCCTCTTTATTTCTTGCTTCTCTTGGCCAATTCCTTGCTCGCTCCGAGTCCATCTTCGATTCCTCCCATACATGCATCTTAGCTCCATAAGTCATTTTCCTGCAAAACAATGCTAATCATGTTGGTTAGTATAAATTCACACTTTCTTACAATTTACATGAGAATGTACAAACATTGTTGGATAAACAAGGCTAAAACGATGCATTTGAGTATCACTTGGGCATATAAATATGCCCTAGATCATTTACTTTCTTGCCGAATCTCATCACCCCTTTCATTGGAGATACTTTCAAAAAATACCCAGTCAATCACATTAAATTCTAGGTTTTACGCGCCGCATATCGTATATGATTTTTGGCGGCTCTAAGTAGTTAGTAGGCATTCTCGATAAGCATTACCTTCTCCTCTTACTTGATGAATAATATCGGCTAATCAGCGCTGACTCTCCTACTTCAAACCAGCCATTTGGCGATCTACATTTTCGCCCATACAATGCCTCGAAAGGGTGCCATCTGGATAGTTTAGTGGTAACTATTGTTATAACAAAACTCAATCGGTGGTAATGCTCGTCCCAGCTACCTCCAAGTCCAGCACAAGCGCCCGTAGCATATCCTCGAGCGTCTGAATAGTGCGTTCCACTCCTATCCATCCGTCTAAGGGTGGAATCGTAGCTCAAATTAATCTACGTTCGGACTTCTGCAGAGCAGCGCGAAATCTAGTGTGGGGTGTTCTCCTGCGATAAAGATGTCGAATCTTTGGAGCACCGTGTAATCTAACTATTTCTCATTATCACAATTCTGCGTAATCTTCGGTAGAGAAAGTAGCTTTTACTGTTAAGAAATGGGCTGATTTTTCGGTCTATCAGCAATTACCCAAATTGAATCATGTCTATGCTTGGTGCGGGTAATCCTGCTAAAAAGTTCATGTTTGCTTGCTTTGCATATAGAGAGGCACAACTGTAATACGAGTAAATGTGCCTAGTTTCTGGTGTTTCGCTTTTACTTGCTGGCAGTTAGGGCACTTGGCTACAAATTCTGTTATTTCCCTCTTCATACTGGTCACCGATGGGCTATTTGATATCGTGGTACATTTTTGTCGCGCACAGTGAAGAATAGCGGGCATAATATGCCTCACTCATATCTGGCGGTGAAGCCTAAAATATACGGAACACAAAGGCGTACACATGCAACACTTCATCCTCAGTACCTAAAAATCTGGCACTTCCTTGCTAAACTCTATCTTTAAGTCAAACCGAGGATTAAAGATCCTCATACTTCCATTCCTTTACCTCCATAATAATGAAAGCCACCTTTGCCGGTGTTCAAGAATTGTCGCTGTTGTCTACATTTTGCACACTAACGGCTAAAAGCGGCTAGTTGGTGCAATTCCCGAGCAATTCCCATTGTTTCGGCTATAGTACGCCAAACTCCCCATCGATTTATGGCTAAGGGTGTTTGTTACTACATTGGCCCTTCTTGATTGATACAAAATATTCACATTTAGAGAACTCGGCATATAATTGATGGTCATACTGGTTTATTATATTGGAGAAACCGACAAGTAATCTATCTATATAGCTAGAGCTTATCTAGCCTTCTAGGCCGCATGCAAATGCTTGCTCTTTGGGATAATACGTATGTTTGTCCACGCACCATGTGCACATATGCGATTAGAGGATCTGATAGTAATCATGATTTCTAATAATGCGCTAAATAAGCGTGACTAACGGAATAGCTAGGTTGAATGACCCGAATGCTGCGTAGTCTAACAATGCTCTAAATGTCCTACTCGGACATCGTAGCTCATGCATAAGTGCAGAGTTGTGGGCAGCTAACTACTTTGTTCTTCTAATTGAACAACTTTAGAGGCTGCGCTTAGTCGAACTTACTGCGGACGTCGAGTCCCCGAATCTTCATAGCGAACCCACCAATTTCCTTGTCTTAGTAAACACTATGCTAGCAGAGTACTACCAATTCCTTGGCTCTGGTTTGTATCCATTCAGATCTATACTGCTGTTTTGGGAAATTCTTGGTCTTATAATTTTGTAAGGCGGCCTGCCATAGGACTCTATGCCAGAATATCTTACGAAAACCGGTGAGGTATTAGTCCGTCACTGACTACTGATGTGGACTCCTCCTTGGGGTACCCACGGGTTTTGTCGGCGGGATGGTTTGCTAACTTGCAGGGTGTTCTGCATGTTAACTGCTAGGTTGACTAAGGCTGACTCACCTACATGTTTGGGAAAGCAATGTACGACTACTTAACATGTTGGAGAATCACGGGTGTTACCAACCTCTGAAATATGCTTAGTCGGTTTGTATCCACCGGATTTACGGCATATGCGATCACATAAATAATCTTTAGGGATGCTCCCCTGCAAATACAGGCGCTAGCTGGTCGATAGACCATCTAGCGCACAGCCCATCATCTAACTACATGATTCAGACTACTAACTCTTGTGAGCTTCGAAGTCTAGATGCGGCAACAAGCATGTAAGTCCATTAACTCAATAAGCGGGAATTGAGAAAGTTTTTGTGACTTCATACGTGAATCACACTGACCTGCCCCCTTATTGGTTAGGGGTTCTGCAGTACGATCTACCTGTATGACTGTAACCCTATTGTGACTACTCACGGCATATCGGCATATGTATTTAAACATATCAACAACTATGTACCATATATACTGGATTTTTGTAGTAATATGTAATCTCGGCATGATTTACTAAATTTCATGTTTTGCCAGATTATATCTTGCTTCTACAATCTAATATCTCCTGTCCTCGTACCATTTCATTGGATTTTTTCGTCCCATTATTGAAGCAACAACCCACGCATTTTAGCTATGATGTTTCTTATTCGAAATTTCGCCACTCTTACAATGTGGGTCAAAATCCGAACCTTATGGCCTTACTTGGTCTTGTATTAAGGTCTGTGACTGTCTGCTGGGCCAGATCTCCAAGCCGTACTAGATTAGAGTCTCTATGTCGGCAGTCTCTTAACTTCCCCCTAGGCGGACATACCGTAACATTAATTTGCACTATAAGCTTCTTTGTCTCTTAGCTTTCAGTTCAAGGCTTAGTCCTTAATACATGATGTTCTCTCAATGTTGGAGGTGATTCTAATTTCCCTCAAAATCTGGTATTCCCGCTTCCTCATATCTTGTAAGCTGAGCACTGGGGTTCAAGGTACACCTTACATTGTCAATAAGGTTACTGGTCAAGTCTTATCCTATACTTCTTCGCTTGCGGTCGGACCCACATCGATTCATATGAGCTCCTACCTTTCGATATCTGGAAATCATAACTATTATCTTGCGAGGTATATCTTGCTCTTATTAGCGTGTTATGGTGTACTCGGCCTTTCTTACTCGAAATTAACTATTACTAGGAGTTCATCACTAAAAGGTCCTTTACACCCACTTCGGGTAAGCTAATAGTCTTACTCGCTCTTTTGACTGTGCGGTGAGGGTGCCACAACTTACATAATCATAGGGGCTCCTTACTCCATCCCTAACACTGCAGGAATCAACCAATCCATCTTCACTTACTGCTTGCTGGGCAACATCACTTCAATCCTTATCCCTTTGATATACTGGAATCAAAACTAAGAGGTAAACTTCTTTGCGGCAAGAAACAAAACATGGAGCGTACCACGTCTAGAAGGGATTGAGGTGGGAATCCTACATTTCCTCTCTTTCTAACACCTATACGATATTCTAATATTTTCAATCATCTTAATCAGATCTTATATATTTAAAAAAATAAAATCAACTCATTTATACGCTATTCTTCTGACTTCCTATTCTGACGTTATCGACATATACTGGGGATGGTACCGATAAAGGTATCACATTGGGAGGTCACGATGCCTCGTCTTTGCTGTGTGAATTTTATGGCCGGGCGGTGCCCTGCATTGCTATATTTGATCTTACACTGTGATAGGATATCGGCGATCGACTTGTATCCGTATTCAAAGAGTATGATATGTTTAGGGACTCAACCTATAATGTACCGCTCTATAGCACGGCTGAATGAGGAAGAAAGAGTAACCATCCTATCATGCCTTGACCTCACACTTTATAGTATGTCGTGCACAACACACCCATACAACAAGACCTACCCAGCACGGCTTGCGAGACTCCTTAGGGACGACCTGCTCTGATACCAAGTTTGTCACGCCCGCCATAGAGGGGTATGAGTAGCACCTGGTGCCCTACTAGGACCTGAACTGCTAGACCTACGGCCTAAGCACTTCTGGTGCACAAAGGTAGCTCCTAACTCGATTCACGGAATCAACGGGCTATATAGCCTCACAGCCAAATACCGCCCCGGCCGTGGGCCTATAGCCACCTATACAACAACAGCAGCTAACCAGAATCTCACCAATATAGGGAACCTGATGCGGGCCGATAAAGGCCACCTTGACTAGTTTCACGGAGCGAATCGAAGCTAAACTACTCTATGGCCAGACAGGTCACGATTACTACTTGGATAAGGCCCCACACGGCCAACATAAACAACAAAATATACGCATGGCCTCACACACGACTGACACAACCACAGGGAAATATATGCAGTCTGCAAGCCTCTAAGAATACTAATGAGATGGTCGGGATAGGGCCCCGGCCTACCCGTACTATATAATAAAATAAAATAGAGTACACCTCATTCTCGAGCTCAGGATGATAGGAGCTGATGACTGTCTTTAGCTAGAATCACGAGGGTTGGCTCCTCGTCTGTAGTACCTACAGGAAAGTAATGCAGCGCCTAAATGAGCGTCAGTACCACTAGTACCGAGTATGTAATGCAAAATGAACATAACTGAACATAAGAAATAATGCGAGTAGTTCGAATAGCGAGAAAGTAGTGAAGCCCATGCAGAATTTGGAGGGATCACGAAATAAGCATACAGCACGGAAGGTAAGGTAGAAGCATACTTGTCAGCGTGGCGTGTGCTATCTATAAGCTAATGAATAACATGATATACACATATATAACATACAGGACCTATACCAGCCCCCATAAGTCAGGTTCCAACCAACACACAATCTATATATCCCTACCCGCGTCAAAACCATCCAAAAGTAAATCACTCTACTCTCCTACTAACTACGAGCACCTTCACCGGCCCCTTGGGTATGTAGCTTGGGCTCTCTGGGCCCCTGACTATAACTGTATCCAAGTCCGGAGGACTCTGTGCTTGTAAGCTATGTCTGTATCTTTAATCGCCCCACAGGTCACGGGCGCTCGGCAATTAGCTATAATGCTATGTTGATCATCTGATATGGGGAATGCGTATCCCATCCTCGTCCTACTGCGGACGGAATTCCACTCCTTGGACTGACATATCATACCGTTTGGCGTGCGAGTCGACACCTTCCTTAACCTTGATGGCAAGAGAGCTCTAGAGGTGCCCTAATAGCACAAATAGGTCTCAACAGAGCAATAATCACGTATAGCAAGCATGTTCGATCTGAAAATACTATCTATATTTTGATTTCTTATTCTGAAATCTTTTCTACATTAAACTGATTCTCATACTGAGCTATACTGTATCTGAAATATTATCTAGCTGTCTAATATTGCTTTAATAACTTTTATTACGAATACAACATAATAATATACAACATGCCCATGTTGAATTCATACTGGACTCAATTCTGACTTCTAGGTTCCCTCTTCTAGACTTTACTTTGTTTACTATAATGGGATTTCTATCTTGCCCAAGAACTAGCTTTACATACCTCGTTTCATATTTCTAGGCTAATTGGCGTAATTCGATCAATATTCCGCACTATTTCTCCAAAGCTGCGTCCATATTTATATCAATTAGGACTAAATACATTAATATTCTGAAATAAAATATCGCTTTTTAATATATATAGCCCAAACTTTGACTTATCGAAAAACAGCCGGAAACTCGCTATTTCTCGAAAGTCCAGATGGGACAAATACTCACTTTAGGGCTAGGGATATATTGACACTAATTGGAGCAATTCCGCCCCACCTTAGCTGGTAGCACAGCGGTTCGCCAACCGAATTTCACAAAACTAAACCCACAGGAATGCTCTCTTGCTGGTTGATACGTCACTACCCAAGGTTATACCCGGTTTGGACCGCGTATAATGGCATGTCGAGGAGGAAATTCCTCAAAATCCTCGTGCCCTCTGTTTTCGCTCGTTCTCTCACGAAAAATTAAGAAATTATCACTTAAAACCAAAGTTTGGAGGCTTTTGCCGCGGGGATGCACCTCACCTCCGTGGCACGTTGGCCATCGCGGGAGGTGATCCTCCATGACTCTCGGCCTTCATGAAGAGTGCGCCGGCCTCCCTGCGAGATGGTTCGACATGTCGCTTATCCGGTCTTTCTAGGGCCTTTCTAGCTTATATGGCATTCTAAAAATGTTAGCAACATGCAGAATAGGCCATCTACATTTCAAGAATCTTACAGGGTGTAATACTTAGGGGGTTTTTGTTATCGTGTTTCTTTTTCCCTTGGACATGCTATCTAGTAGAAATTATTATGTTTACAATGTTTTGTTTTTGTGTAACTAAGTAGCTTAGGAATACTTAATAACTAATAAAAATGCACATGTGTTTGATGTTTCGATATTTGTGAGAATAACAAGACCATTTTAAAAAAATTGTTTTAGCTATGTTGGTTTACTTGAAAGCATGACTACTATGGATCATCTTGGGTCATTTAAGTGATTAGCATAGGTAATTATAGCATATTTTTGCATGAAACTAGGATAGGTAGTGTGTGATGCAAACCTATACCATGTAGGAGAGAGGTTCTTACTTAGTTCAATACTATATAGGTGATCTAGAACTTGCCCGATTAGTCTGTGCTTCGGTTTTAGGATAGTTGGTTAGGAAAGGATTATGAGTTGTTTTTAAGTAGCCCATTTTAGCTTAAATTGTCCAACCAAATTAAATGAATCCTTTGATCTCATGTTTGAGCCTAAAATTGACCTTGTTGTTGATTAGCCCATTCACCTTCTCTGTTTTGTTTATAATGAACCTGTTTGGCTGGTCTCTTCTTGGACATTATGAACCTTAACTCAAGGGGAAAAATGCCTAAGTCGAGGATGGCTATTGTAGGGGTGCATATATGAGGTGTGGGAGAAAAGGAAAATCCTAGTCGGCAATAGGTAGGGTGTGGTGTGAACAAAGAAAAAGAAAAAGTATAAAAAGAAAGAAGAAGTTTGAAAGTCAAAGAAAAACTAGATAAAGTGAAAAATACACCACAACCACTAAGTAAGCTGAATAAAATGGAGAAAGGGGAGGAGAAGTGGAAAAGATAGAAAAGTTAAAGTGAAGCCAAGAGTTGTGTAGTTCCATGGAGGGTTAGTCACTATTGTCCATATGTACCACACCCATCCCTAAGCCTAAAATACAAGTCAATAAATGTCCTATAGTGATCTTAATCCTAAGCGTACGAAAAGCTAGAGTAGAGAAAGGGCAAGCCGATAGTATCACTTGTGCAATACTTGGAACTTCATTGTGAGAGTGAGAGATTTGCTTGATAGTCCTAGTTTCTTATATATATATATATATCATTGTTAGTGTTTGGTACTTCATTTGTTGTGAGGATACATGGGTTGCATTGAATTCATCTAATATTCTATGTAAATAGCATTAGTAGCTCGGTTGTCCGTTGATGATTGAATTCCATCTCTCGATCCCTTTAAGTCATGAGTTGTAGTTGCATGTAAGCATAGCTAGTTTGGTTTTGAATGAAAAAGGGTGAATATTTGATAGTGCTAATGTGTGCAAATTTTGGTGTAGTTGGCTGTAGGTCTTCTATTTTACTTACTAGTTAAGTGTATCGTTGTTGCGGTAGTGGCTTTGTTTGCCGAGGACATGCAAAGGTTCTAAGTAGGGTGTTGACGTGTTGCGGATTTACGACACTTTCGACGGTTAAAACATAGAAAATATGATATGACTTAGGTATGTTTATATAGATATGAGTTACTTTTACTTTGTTTCTAGGGAAATCAGGCTAAGGAGTTGGATTAAAAGCGAGAAAAAGTTAGAAAATGGTCTAGTGTTGGTCTCGGTACAAGTTGTTCCGATACGGTACAAGCCATACCTAGCACCCGTAGGCGAAAATTAAGAGAAATTGCACAAGTGCTAAGGCAAGTATGAATTTTTGTACGAGTTATAAAATCCTTGTTCGAGCCGTATCATAGTGTCACGTAGCCCCGCTTTAGGGGGTATGGCGGCACACAGTGCCCTATTAGGACCTGGACTACTAGGCTCTTTGTGCCTAAGCACCTCAGTGCTGGCTGGCTCTAACTTCCAGTTCACCGGAATCAACGGGCTATATAACGGACAATAATCTGACCTCCGGCCAGCTTTGGGCCTATAGCTACTGTACTATAACTTTAGCTAACTTAGAATCACACTCATATAGGGAAACCTATGCCGGGCTGACAAGGCCACCATGCTGTCTTAGTTATCTCTAACTCAATATGATAAATCTGTGAACATCTCGTGGCCAGGCAAGGTCACCACTACTCTCTGAATACGTACACGGTAACACAATCAACAACACTAAACAGCTAAACGAGACGCACGGCCCACACCACCCGGCACAACTAACACGAGGAGATATATATACACAATCTGCAAGACTCTATGAATACTGATAAAATGTTCGAGACGAGCCGACCTACCCATCTTGTTCAACAAAGAAAATAGACCTCTAGTTGTCTAGTTCGGATGACGGAGCGATGACTCCAATGAGCTGGCTGGGATCACGATGGATCGGCTCCTCGTCTATGGGTACCTACAGGCAAGTAATGTAGCGCCCCAAACGGGCGTCAGTACCACTAGTACCGAGTAGGCAAAAACAGCGAACACATCGAATATAAACAACATAACTAGAAACTCTGAATAGCAGGAAATATCTGGATCATGGGGGCGGTAATGCGAATCGGGCTTTTACGTACTGAATAAGGCAGGAGCATACCTGTCGACGTGGTGATCTGTTGTCTATCAACTAAAAAATTACATGTATATACATATATATAACAAGCAAGGACCAATACCAGCCCCATAAGCCGGAAGGTGCCAACCAACAAACAATCTATATACCCCTACCAGGGTCAAAACCATCCAAAAATAAATCACTCCACTCGTCTACTAACTACAAGCACCTCTACCGGCCCCTGGGTCTCCAGCTCGGGCTATGGCCTCGATATAAATAGCGTATGCAGAGCAGGAGGACTCTGTGCGCATGTCTGTGGTACATGCTTTGTATGCAACCATACGTAATTTGTCCACAGGCGCAAGCGCATGGCCAGGTAAGCCCTTGCTGCTATGCTGATTAGCCTGATATGGGGAAAGCTTCATCCCATCTTCGTCCTACTGTGGACGGCATGCTACTCCTTGGAGTGACGTATACCCACCCTCACGGCGGGTCGACACGAGTTGCCAACCCGGGCGGCGAGGACGCTCAAGAGTGCCCTCACTAACACAAACAAGTCTCACCAATCAATAATCACATATAGCAAGCATGCTTGAACTGAAAATATTATTTGTATTCTGATTTCTCATTCTGTACTCTTTTCTGTGTTATACTGATTCTCATGCGGTTTATGCGCCCATCTTGGGATATTATCAGAGTTTGTCTGGCTATCTTGTATCGAGATATCATCGGCGCTCGACTATACGCATATCTGGGATATTATCTGACTATCTGATATTGCTTTACTAACTTTTATTCTGAACATATCTCATAATATTATAAACATGCTTGCTATATTCAAAAACACGCTTGCTAAACTCATACGGGACACAATTCTTGACTTGAATTCTTTCTTCTATATAACACGCTATCTCTTGTCTTTGGATTACTACCTTGCGAGGAATTAGCTTCACATACCTTCACTTCGGATTTTCTGACTAACAGGTGAAGCTCGGTCATACTTCAGCTATTTCTCCCAACTGCATTCATATACATATCAATTAGAACTAAATACACTAATATTCTGGAAGGAAACATCACTTTCGATATATATATAGCCCAAACTTTGGCTTATTTAAAAACGGTCGAAAACTTGCAATTTCTCGTAAGCAAAAGGGAGAAATACTCATTTAGGCTAAGTATATTGACACTAATTTGGGTTCAATTCTACTTACCTTAATTCGGTAGCACGACGATTTATCGGCCGAATTTCATGAAACTAAATCCGTAAAGAATGCTCCTTCTTTGCTAAATACCTACATTTGAGGTTAATTCTAATTTGGACCGTGTTTGACGGCGTAATCGAAAGGAAATTATCAAATATCTCGTTCTTCTCGGTTTCTCTCCGTTTTACGGTATGTAAATTTATGAAATAAACCGAAGTTTGGAGGCTTATATACTTGAGCACAGACCCGGAGGCCAACGTGTCAGGCCCAGCGTGGAGGCCCTCCCTCCGTGACACGTTGCCATTGCAGTGGGGCTCTGCCCCAGCTCCTTCCACGATGGTTCCAGCGGATTTCTTATCCGGTCTTTCCCGGGCCTTTTTCTAGCATGTATGGCATTCAAAAACTCTTAACCAACATGCGAATAGGCCAAATCTACGTGTTAATAAATTTTACGGAGTGTAACATTCTCCCCCACCTTAAGAACATTCATCCTTGAATGTAAACTTCTATTTATAGGAGTTGTCAACTTACTCAACCTATTTCTAGAAAAATTTCGGTAGAGTTTCCCTTTGTAATATGGACTATCCCAAAAATCGGAAATGCAGAAAGGTCAGATACGGGTACTCCACACAATACTATAGTATTCACGTGAAAGATTAGAATCGATCATCTCATTTATACATATACTATAAGGCACTACATAAAATAACAATACGAACATACCTCTTAAGTAGACTATGCTTGAAATAAGTGAGGTATGCGGTTTTCATATCTTCGCACGCCTCCCAGAGTCATCTCCTCTCGGTTCTGTTACGCCACGGTACCTTGGCGGATGCAATATCTTTGGTTCTTAATCTATGAATACGTAAATGCAAGATAGCTCACTAAAGACACTCTTCATAGGCTAACTCTTTAGTAACTTTAACATCCTACGGACTGGGACTGCTCTAGATGGGTCTCAGATGCCTTAGCATAGATACGCAGAAAAGGCGGATGAGCGGATTCTAATTACGGAGGCAAGTTCAACTCATTGCCACTTGGCCTATCCTTCGATGAATGCAGTAAGGCCCAACAAATCTGGAATTGAGCTTACCTTTCTTGCGAATCTCATCATCCCTTTCATCAGAGATACTTTCGAAATACCGAGTCATTCACATCAAATTCAGGTCTGCGTACTTGCGTATATGATTTCTAGCGGCTACGGTTTGTGTAGTTAGTAGGCGTTCTCATTAAGCTTTACCTTCTCCACATGAAGCTGGCTGAATAATGTCTGGCCCCCAATCGGTGCGACTCTTCCACTAAACCAGCCAACCGGTGATACGCATTTTCGCCCATACAATGCACCGAAAGACGCGAAATGCGGATAGGCGGTGATAGCTATTATTATAAGCAAACGCAATTAACGGCAAATGCTCGTCGAGGTACCTCCAAATCTAGCACAAACGCCCGTAGCATATCTTCGAGTGTACGAATAGTGCGTTCAGCCTGTCCATACGTTTGAGGGTGGAATGCGTGCTCAAGTGTCTGCGTTCCCGAACCTTTATGAAATGACCCTTAAAATCTAGCTGTAAATTGTGCTCCTCTGCCGGAGATAATAAATATTGGAACACCATGTAACGTAACTATTTCTCTTATATACAGTTCGGCATAATCTTCCGCGGAAAGTAGCTTTCACTGGCGGGAAGTGGGGTGATTTTGTCGATCTGTCAACTATTACCCAAATGGAATCATGCATGTACGGTACGGAGTAACCCTACTACAAAGTCCATGTTCACTTGCTTCCCATTCCCGAGAGAGAGACACGGCTATGTCTGGTCAATCAGTCCGGTTTACGGTGTTCTACTTTTACTTGTTGGCAGTTAGGACACTTGGCTACAAATTGGTATTTCTCTTTCATACCTGGCCACGGTAGTTTCCTTGATAACGTGGTACATTTTAGATTTGCTTTGGGTGGAGAGAATAGCGGGCAATGTTCCTCATTCATAATCTACTAGCGAACCTGAAACATCTAGAAAACAGAGGCGGCCCTTACATACACTTGGCGCTGTCCTCAGTTATCTGAAAATCTGGCGCTTTCTCCTTGCTGAATTATGTCCTTAAGGCTGGATCAAGTCGGGATCTTCATATTGCCATTCTTTTACCTCCACAACTAGCCAGACGACACAACGGTATTCTGAATTACCTCTCTATTGTCCTCCGTTTCTGCTACACAACTGACTAGGCGGCTAGTGATGTATCTCTCTGACCAACTCGGCCTTTCGGGATGCCATCGCCAAACTTCCCATTGATTTACGGTTGAGCATTTGCTACTACATTGGCTTTTCCCGGATGATCTGAGATATCCGTCGTAGTCATTCAATAACTCCAACTAATTAGCGCTGTCGCAAATTCAACCCCTCACAGTGAAGATATACTATAGGCTCTTATGATGCACGTGAAAGTATCCACATGAACGCCATGCAAGTAATGTCTCCATATCTTTAAGGCGTGGATTCTTGCGGCTAACTCAGGTCGTGGGTAGGAGTGGAAATTCTTTTCGTGTTTCGTCGGTTATGCAGGAAGCATACGCAATCCTTACCATCTTGCATCAACACACAACCTAACCCAATACCTGATGCGTCACAATACACTGAATAACCTTCTGTACCTTCCGATGTGCTAACCTTTGGACGGAGGTTAATGTCTGTCTTTTAATTCTTAGGCTACGCTCACATGCCTACGTCCATTGAAACTTTAATGCTTTCTGTGTCAGCTTAGTCGGAGGTGCCGCTATCTTGGAGAATCCCTCAACAAATCTTCTATAATATCCTGTAACTTCGGAAAACTGTGGACTTCGATTTCGGAGTGGTAGGTCTAGACCTTGTTTTGGCTTGCTTCTATTTTCTACGTGTCAACTTGTATACCAGCATACGACATAATATGCCCCAAGAAGGCTACTGACGGTCCCGAGAATGCAGACCTTGTCCGTAAATGAGCCTGGTGGTGCCTTAGAAACGAATACACCCAGAATATCATCAATAAATACTATCACGAACGAGGTCGGTATGGTACGAAGGTCTTTGTTCATCGGGTCCACCAATATTGGGGCATTACGTCAGCAAGAGACATAGCTAGGAATTCAAGGAATTATCCATATCGGGTCTGAAGGCCGTTTTGGGAATGTCTCTTTCACGAACTTGAACCTGATGATATGCGGACGTAGAGTCCAAATCTTGAAATATCGGCCCCACTATGCTTGATCAAACAAATCATCTATTAGGGAGACGAGTACTTATTACTTATTATAACTTTATTCGGCTGCATTAATCATGCACATGCGGAGCGAGCCATCTTACTTTCTCACAAATAGAACTGGCGCACCCTAGTACTCAGCCTGATAAAGCCCTTATCTAACAAATCCTTCAGCTGCTCTTTGCTCTACGAGTTCTGCAGGAGCCATACGTCTGAAGGTGATATGGGCTGAGGACCTGGTAGCAAGTCGATTGCAAATATATTTCCCTTTCTGGGGAATACCAGGTAGCTCGTCTGGAAATACATCCGGGATTCATTCACCTTGGAATAGACTGGAGTGTCGGAGACTCTGCCGAACATCTGAACCTGACTAGGTAAATACATCCCTTAGCTATCAATTTCCTCGCTTGAAGGTAGGAAATAAACCTACCTTTTGGCGTAGTTTTGCTGCCTTTCCACTCTTGCACTGCCTCCCCTGGAAAGTGGAATCGGACCGTCTTGGTCCAACATTCTACGTTAGCATATGACACTAACCAATCCATACCCATAATGGCATCGAAATCAATCATTCTAGTTCTACGGATCACGTAGTCTGGCGATCAGCAACCTCTACTGTACATCCTCAGTAAATTCTGCTAGCTGTAATAGAGTCACCGATGGGTGTGGATCCTGAGAAGGGCTGCTGTAATAATTACCGGGCAACACTAAACTTTGAGCCTGAAATGGGGTGACATAGGACCAAATGGACCTGCGTCAATCGGTACATAGCGGGGCATGAGCAAATAGTCACTTCATACCTGTTACCACATCTAGAGACGCCTCTGAGTCACTGTCTCCCCGGTAATGCATACGTACGGCTTTGAGCCCGTACGAACTAGAGCTCTGATCTACCCTAGGCCTCTACTTCTTGAACTGAGGCCCTACGCCACTGTAGAGGCTGGAGCTCGTGGCCTGCAGATCCCTGTCCTGACTATCTCGGCTCTCTTGCCCCTGGCCGGACAATCTCTCATCTGGTGCCCCTGCCCGCATATATAACATCCTGAGGAGCCATATCTACAAGCTCAGGTGTGAGGGTTGGCTACAATTAGGGCGGGGTGGGGGTGTCATCTGCTGCTCACGCCCTCCTGGCATGGTGAATCTACCGTTCGAGAACTGCCACTAGACTCTGACTTCCCTCGCAAACAAAGCTACCCCTCTGCTGTTGAGGTGGAGGTGGGGGTCTAGAAGTCTGTCCGACAATCGGGGCACGGGTCCTCTCTAACTCTCCCTACCTTTCATATGATCTATCCTGCGGCGCTGCTCCTGATTTGTCTGTCCCTGTCCTATTGCCCGTTGTCTACAGGCCCTCAATAGTACTGGGCAAGAGAGCCCCTCACACCCAGGCAATGTCCATATCTTCCCGTAATGTAGGCGTCATGCATGCCTCAATGTATTGGGTTGAGACCCATATGTGGTGGACTCACGGATGGCATAGTCCACAAAAAGCTGGAGCGTAGCAGGCTAAGGAATCAATAGTAAGGCATATTCTCGTACTCCTCTCCCCCTGCTCAAGTGCTAGAACTGATCCATTCGGAGCCTGCCGGATCTCCCGTGGCAAATAACGATCCGGGAAGGCCTCAGGAAAGTTTGGCGGACCCAGTCGGAGGGCAGCATCTCTCCCTCGAGACCTTTCCCAACTCTTGTACCATAATACCGCTATGTCTCTGTCGAAATACTGCCATCTCAACTGATTCTGTAGGTGTCACATATGACCCGGAAAATTCTCTACATCGATCTAGGAAATCACGGGGTCCTCTGCTGATTTGACCTATTGAGCGTAGGGGGGACCCAATGCCAAAAATTCCACACGACACTCGAACGGCCGAATCCACCTGATTGCCTTCTGTTAGTGGCACCTGATTGGCGCTGAGTGGCCATAATTTGTGCCAACATAACAACTGCACTACGAACTTCACAATTCGAGGATGGGTGTAGATACGGGGAGCTATGGAGGCGGTGTGGTTGGCGGCGCTCTGGTGAGAAGGGGGGCTGAGGAAGAAATTTGTGATGATGCCTCTCCTATCGCCCTAAGATCGGGCTGACTCTGAATAGAGAAGCTGAGGCATCCTACTGGTGCCTTCTCCTGCTCCTATATCCAACCTTCTACGTGGCGGGTGTCGTTGGTACGCCATTTTTATCGTAGACAAGAATGTGATGGTTTAGGGACTCCAGCCCTACCTTTGTGCCGATCTATAACACGGCGAATGAGAAGAAAAGTAACCATCCTTTCATGCCTTGCAACCTCCTGCCTATAGTATGTGGTGCACAACACATCCATAGACAAGACTCTACATAGCACGACTTGTAGACTCCTGGAACACGACTGCTTTATGATACCAAGTTTGTCACGCCAGCCTTGGGGGTATGGGCAGCACTGGTGCCCTATTGGGACCTGGACTGCTAGGCTGTTGTGCCTAAGCACACCTGGTTCTGGACTGGCTCTAACTCAGATTAACAGAATCAACGGGCTATATAACGCTGTAAATACAGCCTCGGCCGGCGGGCCTATAGCCACACAGCCACTATAACTTGACTAACCGAGAATCACCTCATATGGAAACCTATGCGGGCCGAGAAGGCCACCCATCAGCACATCTAGTTATGTCTAACTCAATATAACAAATCTTGAACATCTACGTGACCGCAAGGTCACCACTACCTATCTAGAATCATTTACACGGCCAACACAATCACTTCTTCAGCATTAAGCGACGCACGGGCCACACGGCCAAGCACAACTAACCACTGTGGAGATATATATACACAATATGCAAGCCTCTATGAATTCTGATAAAATGGTCAGGACAGGGCCCCGACCTACCCATGTTGCCTAGCAAAGAAAGAAAATAGACCTCCTAGCTGTCTAGCTCCGAATGACGAAGGGAAACGACAGTGATATAATGAGCTAATATTTGGGATCACGAGGGATCGGCTCGTCTATGGGTACTGCCGGAGTAGAGCCACAGCGCCCCAGACGGGCGTCAGTACCACTGGTACCGAGTATGCAAAGCAACCAGACACATCCTGAATATAAACAACATAACTAGAAACTACGTATAGCGGGGAAATATGCGGATGTAAGAATTGATGGGAATCGAATCGAAAGCACTGCATGCGAGAATAAGGCGGAGCATGCACATCGACGTGGCGATCTGTTGTCTATCCCAACTAACAAATAACATATATATACATATATATAACAAGCAGGACCAATACCAACCCCCTTAAGCCGGAAGGTGCCAACCAACAATCAATCTATATACCCCCTACCCGGGTCAAAACCATCGAAAAATAAATCACTCCACTCGTCTACTAACTACGAGCACCTCTGGAGGTCCCTGGGTATCCAGCTCGGGCTATGGCCTCTAATATAAATAGCTGATTTAGCCCGGAGGACTCTGTGCTATGTCGTAAGCGTAACTGCATGCAGTATCATGTCCTTGTCCCACAGGCGCAAGCGCACAACATGGTAAAGCTGTCTTTGCTATCTTCGTCAACTTCGATATGGGGAAAGCTTCATCCCATCTTCGTCCTACTGCGAATGGCATGCCACTCCTTGGAGTATTATATACCTCACGGTGGGTCGACAGTTACCAACCCGGGGGCGGCGGGGGCGCTCAAAGGTGCCCTCATAGCACAAACAAGTCTCAACAGTAATCCAATAATCACATATAGAAAGCATGCTTGAGCGAGAAAATACTATACGTATTACAGATTTCTCATTCTGTACTCTTTTCTGTGTTATACTAATTCTCATACTGATTTATACTGTATACGGGATAATTATCCATTTGTTTGGCTATACGTATGCGAGATATCATCGTCGACTATCTTGTATACGAGATATCATCGGCGCTACGATGTGCTTTACTAACTTTTATTAAGACATATCTCATAATATTATAAACATGCTTGCTAAATTCAAAAACACGCTTGCTAAACTCATACAGGACTCAATTCTTGACTTTTGAATTCTTTCTTCTATATAACACGCTATCTCTTGTCTTTGGATTACTTACTTTGCCTAGAATTAGCTTCACATACCTTAAACCACCAGTTTTCGACTAACGACTGACTCGGTTAGTACTTCAGCTATTCTCCCAACTGAATTCATATACATATCAATTAGAACTAAATACACTAATATTCTGGAAGGAAACATCACTTTCGATATATATATAGCCCCAATTTTGGCTTATCGAAAAACGATCGAAAAAACTCGCTATTTCTCGAAAGTCCAAAAGGGAGAAATACTCATTTTAAGGCTAGGAGTATATTGACACTAATTTGGAGAAATTCTACTTACCATAGCTCGGTAGCACGATGATTTGCCGTCCGAATTTCACGAAACAAAATCGTAGAGATGCTCCTTCTTTGCTAAATACACCGGTATTTGAGGTTAATTCTAATTTGGACCGTGTTTGGCGAGGTGTAATCGAAAGAAATTTATCAAATATCTCGTTCTCCTCTGTTTCTCTCGCGTTTTCTGGAAATTTATGTAAATTTATGAAATAAACCGAAATTTGAAGGCTTATATATTTGAGCACGGGCCGGAGACTAGCGATGTCCCCGCGGGCCAGCGCGGAAGGCCCTCCCTCATTGACAGCGTTGCCGTGCGGAGGGCTCTGCTAGCTCCTTCCGCGATGGTTCGACAGATTTCTTATCCGGTCTTTCCCCAGACCTTTTCCTAGCATGTATGACATTCAAAAACTCTTAACCAACATGCGAATAGGCCATCTTCGTGTCGAGAATTTTACGGGGTGTAACACATAGAGTCGTGAAAAAATTCAGAGGAGGTGCCAAAGTCTTTGGTACGAATGGAAGTTACGAACCGTAATGGATACAGTAAACGTACTAAGGAGTCCTAGAAAATTTAGAAGAATATGTCTACTGGAAATCTAAAGTACGGCGAGATTCAACGGTTGTAACACGAGGTATGTATCATGCCTAGGACTCGTGGTGTCACGACACGAGCGTTGGCTCGAATCGTAGACACGAGACAAGGGAACCTCAAAGGACCCAAGTCGACCCATGGCATTAACACAAAATTCATTCATTAAACTGACGAAAACATGAATATAATCTCAGGCTGAAGTCTAAAAGCAACACCACGTCGAATAACATGCGAAGCTACACATATGTAAGTCTAGGGAAAAGCCTCTAGTCTTGACGAGATGATGGGACAAGACCCCAACTAACTCAACAATACCGAATGAAAGAAATACATAAGGAATTGAATGTCACAACCCTCGGAGGATAAGGACTCACCAATCACGTAGAAGCTAACTCGATCAGCGGCTAGGCACGGATGAGCATGGTATGGGTCTGTATCATGAAATGATACATCCTAGAAATACATCACGGTTAGTACGTGGAATCTACCGAATATGCAAGGTAAGTAAAACAAAGCAATAAAATTAAATCATTTAAAACATTCCATATATATATCATAAGCGTTCAAATGAGAGGAAGGGATACATGCATTCTTTATGAAATCATAATATCATCATAACAAGACCATGCATAGCTTCATAACATCATGATTGACTCGAATGACTCAAAGCTAAACATGAAATTCCAGTTTAAAAGCTGAACCATGAGTTAAGACTTACTTTTAGAACATGCATGCATAAGATAACTTTCATGAATAATGCATATGCAAACCTGAATAGTATAGACAGTGGAGACTCGTCACTTAACCAGTATACCACGATAGAGCTTACATGGTCTCGACTATCACACTCAAGTGGGGAGGGCCATCAAAACCTTAACGGGCTAAGGACTACCATGATTTCAATATCAAGCTCAAAGGGACAATCTTCCGGGGATAGCTCACAAGGAGGTCTAATAACATAATAAGTATCAACCTACATTGGCGTAGTTCGGGAATAGGGTAATCGACCCTTAACCCAGGATGCTAGACTCTTGTCCCAAAACATGCAATGCTCTACATCGTATATAACAAAGCTCAACATCATCTATTGACAAAGCTCAACATCGTCTAATGACGAAGCTCAATATGAAATCATGCATAGCCCAACATCACTTATGAAGCAAGAAGCTCAACGGTGTCTATCGACAAAGTTCATTAATGAAATCATACATAGACTCGACATCATATGAAAATGAAGCTCAACATTGTCCTTTGACAAAGCTCAATAATGAAATACATCTCAATTATGGATTCATGCATATGAGAAGCTTTATTTCGAAACATACCACAAGCTAAAATTTATGAAATTTTGGAGACTTCGCTCCAAACCATGTGGTAAGCTTATTTCGGGAAAATCTTCAATTTTAAATCAACATGAGCTAGATCGACTCAATTCATTTTGAAAACAACATCATAATCATGGGTAGCTTTAGAAACATGTTTTTCATCATCAAATTTCATCATCATCCTTACATTCAACATCATTCTCTTCTTTCATGAACTTTATCATCCATGGGCATTCAATTTCATAATTTAGAGATCCTGAGTTTGGATTGAAAACAATTTAAAATTTTCGCAACCTTCACTGTTCCCCAATATAAACATACTTGATAATAGTCAATTTATCATGATTTGATAGAAATTGGGCATGGGTGTAGGTAGGCACCTCCTCATGGCCTTACATGCACAGGAATGGTGAACTCTAACACCCTCTAATTGCCCAAGCGAAGATTCCAATGGAAACCTTTAGATTTTTCCTTGAATCCTCTCTTCAAACCTTACAATCTTGCATGCATGTGAAGAATGGCTTAGAATAGGTTTTCCCCTGCTAAAACCCCACTAAAATGAGCCTTAAGCAGTAGTATAGGCCACAGGATTTAGGAATTACGGAAAAACCCTTAATAAAATCGCTGAATTTAACTTCAGGGGTCCCAACGAGGGACTTGACGACTCATCACTGGACCGCGACTCGTCAAGTCGTCCGTGGAGTACACTGAATGTGATTGATTAGGGCTCGTAACGAGGGCCTTAATGATTCATTCCTCGAGACGAGGACCCGTGGTAACATTCCGTCATGGCCTGCTGTCTCATTCTAAAGTAAGTTCAACCTACTTGCTCATGACTCACCTCACGAGTCATTGGGACTGTTCATGACTTGTGAGGTCCTTCTGTTAGATACATTGGTCGATCCTTCCATTTATTTCTCAAGTTCACCCATGGTTAACACGAAGAAGACTCGTGGTGGTGACTACGAGTCGTTCCCACGCCCTTGGGGACCTCAAACCTTCATTTCATCCAGGCCTTCCCACGAGCCACTTGAATACTCGTGAGGTCTCCTCACAAGTCGTCCAACGACTCATCTTGCAACTGAAACAACACTTCCCAAATTTTGCTCGCTTGACTCCAGTGCGATCCTTGGATTCCCGGGGTATTACAATATCTCCCCCTTGGGAACATTCGTCCTTGAATATTAGAAACACACATAAAACTCAGAAACAAGCAATCATCACATGCAAATACTGATTATTTAAACTGAAAACTGACGGAATGACCATCTCAGAAAATTTACCACTGACTAAAATGGAATTGGACATCATACATCTATCATAAGATAATTCAAACTTGTGCACTTGGGCCCGAACATGGAAACTAAGTAGAGTCTTAGGGAAAAAACTTCAGTACCGCAAACTGAAACTGAGCCGATAGGGAACAAGTGAGGGTATTTAGCCATCATAATTGTAGGCTTCCACATAGCTCATGCATTTGGTTTTCTCCATAACACCTTCTAAAAGCCCTTCTTTGTTCCTCAACCTGCAGACACAGCGATCAATATTTCAACTGGAATTTCCTCAAATTGAGTATCTTCCACACCAATGCTTTCCACCAGGACAACTAAAGATGGATCGCCCAAGCACTTTTCCAAGAGAGACATGAAATATTTGGATGTCTGAATAACTCGATGGTAAATTATTTAATTCATAAACTACCTTACCAACTCTTCTCATAACTTGGTAGGGACCAATATAAGCGGGAACTGAGTTTTCCTTTCTTTCCGAACCGCATGACCTTCATAGGGAGATACCTTTAAGAATACCCAATCATACCTCAAACTCCAAATCTCTTCTTCTCAAATCCGCATATGACTTTTGACGACACGGCGGTCTTCAACCTATCCCTTATAAACTTAACCTTTACCATGGCCTCATGAATCGAATCAGGCCCTATCAAGCTGCCTCACCAACCTCAAACCATCTGATGGGAGATCTACACCTCCGCCCATAATAGGCCTCAGGTGTGGTTGCCATTTGAATATTGGAGTGATAGTTGTTAATGTAAGAAAACTCAATCAAGGGCTCTTGATCATCCCAACTACCTTTAAAATCACACGGGCTCTCAACATGTCCTCGAGAATGCGGATTGTCCATTCCGTCTGACCATCCATCTACGGATGAAATGATTTGCTGATAACCTGCGTCCCAAGCCCTTTCTAAAAAGACCGCCAAAACTAAGAGTGAAGTATGAGTACCTCGATAAAATAATAGACAAGTGAACTCCATGAAGTCAAAACAACTCCCGAATATAAAATTTGGCATAGTCATCCTGCGAATTTGTGGTTTTGACCGTAGAAAGTGTGCAACAGTGAACCTGTGACACCACCCAAATAGAATCATAGTGTCGGTGAGTATGAGGCAGACCTGTAATGAAGGCCATATTAATCTCTTCCCACTTCCAAATAGGAATGCTTAATATCACGAAGTACGCCTCCCGACCTTTGATGTTCGACCTTCACTTGTGTTGACAATTTGGGCACTTGGCTACAAATTCTACAATACCCTTCTTCATGCCGTTCCCGCAATATATTTCCGCAAATAGCGATACATCTTGGTGGCACCCAGATGGATAGAATACCTGGACCCATGTGCCTCATGCAATATTTGGTCCCTCCGTTATCAACATTTGGAACACATAGATGACCGTGCCCAGAAGTAGCACCCCATCTCCCCTTGGGAGAAAACCTCCCACCCTTTGACTTCGAATGACTTCCTTGACTTTACCAACGCCAGTCCTCATACTTGCCTGCTTTCACATCCATTACCAAGGATGATTATTATTCGTTTTTTCACAATAACGCCACCATCGGTAGTGTCGACCAATCACTCCCACCCTAAGTAGATGGACATCTCTCAGCAACTCCTTCTTTCCCTCATCCGCGTGGGATACACTCTCCATAAGCCTACTAAGTGCATACGCTGCTACATTATCCTTGCCCGGGTGGTAAGGACACTCATATCATAGTCCTTTAGTAGCTCCAACCACCTCCTTTCTTGAAGATTGAGATCCTTTACGTGAGACATATTGCAAGCACTTGTGATGTGACTACATCCACATTTTACCGCATACAGTGATGCCGTCGTATCTTCAATGAAAACACCACTACGGCCAACTCAAGATCATGGGTCTGACAGTTCTTTTCATGAACCTTCAACTGTCTCAGGCATATGCTATCACTTTCCCCATGCGCATCCAGCACACCGTCTTGACTTGCGAAGCATCACAATACACCATAAAACCATGTTGCCCTCAAGTAGGATTACTGGTGCTGAGGTTAGTTGAATCTTCAACTCTTAGAAGCTTTTCTCACAACCCGCCGACCATTAAACTTCACCTTCTTTTGAGTCAACTTGGTCAAGGTGCGACACGAGATGAAAAGCCCTCACAAATCTCAATAGTAACCGCTAATCCTAAAAAAAGCTCTGATATCTAATTGGTTTACACGATGCAGGCCAATTCTTTTCCTCTCGATCTTACGAGAATCAACCCAGCACACATGCCCTCACTTGATACCACATGGCCCTAGAAATGCAACCGACCCAACGAAACTTATGTTTGCGGAACTTTGCATACAACGACAGTATGATGGTTTTAAGCACTACTCTCAAGTGAGCGGCATGCTCCTCCTCGCTTCAAGAGTATATAAGGATGTCATTGATGAACACAATCAAGAACATGTCCAAATATTCCTTGAACACCCTATTCATTAGATCCATAAAAGGTGTAGGGGCATTGATTAGTCTAAAAGACATAACAACAAATTCGTAGTGACCATACCGAGTAATGAAAGCGGTCTTCGGGATGTCCTCTCCCGAACCTAAGTTGGTGGTACCCGGACCTGAGGTAAATCTTGGAGAAACAATTGGCACCCTGAAGCTGATCGAACAAATCATCAATCTTGGGTAGGGATTTACCATTTTCTTGGCTTGATAACATTATTTAATTGTCAATAGTCAATACACATGCGAAGGGAACCCTCCTTCTTTTGGATGAATATCTTGGTGAACCCCACATGGAGACCACTCGGCCTAATAAGGCCCTTATCCAACAAGTCCTTCAACTGATCCTTCAACTCTTTTGGCTCGGTTGGAGCCATTTTGTAAGGCAATAGATATAGGCTATGTGTCGGGAAGAGTCTATACCGAAATCAATCTCCCGCTCGGGAGGGATGCACGGAGAATCATCGGGAAGACCTCTGGATACTCACGTACTACTGGTACAGACTGGATAGTCAGGGTTTTGGACTCCACATCCTTAACCCTAACTAGATGAGGCCATATGCAACCCTTAGAAATCATCTTTCTGTCCTTAAGGTAGAAATAAATCGACTGGGCACGGCTAAACTACCCTTCCACTCTAATGCGGCTCACCCAAAAATCTAGGTTGTCTTGACCACGTTCTACAATTAACTGAAGCATGGCATGCAAATACCCAATTCATGCTGAGATAACATCAAAAAATCAATCATGGCTAACTCTATAAAGTCTGCTGAGCTGACCTTATGAAGGATTGAGGCTGGGCAACCTCTATACACCCGTCCAGTGGCGGGTCACCTCTTTGGAGTGGAAGCGAGAAGGTTCTAACAAAACTTCGGGACTGACTCCAAAGCTACTGACTACATATGGTGTCACAAAAATAGGGTAGCCCCGGATCTATCAAATTCATATACATCAACATGAAAAACTCTCAGCATAAATTGACTACATGCAGTGAGTCCTCCTACTTCTAATGGTGGCTAAGGCATAGAGACACATTGCAGGCGCTAACTGTTTGTGATAGTAGATGCCCCTGGTGTGTTGAGCGTGGGGGAGGGGCTGCTAAACTATAAGCTGACCTCGGCCCCCAACCTGATCTGTCTCATAGCTAGACAATCTCGAGCATATGGTGGGCTGCCCACAACCATAACAAGCTACTAAACACCGCAGAAGCAGCGGCTCATGCCCTCGACCACATCTTCGACAAGATGGGATGCTGGGTGCTAAGAGTCTACTTTGACCCCTCTAGCCTAACGCTCACCCTCTCGTCCCGAGTCTGGGGTTGGATGGCACACTCAATGCTAAATATGTCGGGATGATGACCTACGGTGAGTCATATCTATTCCCGCCTCAAACTCTATTGAGAAAATCTATGATCCTCGATCCTGGCCCTCTTGGCGTCCTCTCCCTCGAATATGTCTTTGCATTTGCTGGGCATACAACATTATGCGATGGAAATCCTATCCTGGTGAAGCATAGTAATCAACACTCCTTGTCCAAATACTGCTATACCATGCACAAATACGCTCCACCTAGCACCCTTTGGTTATTCACTAACTCCGTGGCATATTTCGAAAGAGCGAGTGAACTCAAGGGAATACTCTAGCACTATCATCCTCCTATTTCAAGTTTACAAACTTGTTTGCCTTGAGCTCCCTCATCTCCCGAGGAAGAGCAGATCTTGGAATGCAATCTGAAAGTCCTCCCACGTGATCGGACTTGCTCACCAACCTGCTATCTTAAAATTAACTTTGGAACCAAATATGCGCAACCCCCTTAATCTGGTAGGAGGCCAGCTCTGCGCACTCAACACTACTCACCCCCATTACATGGGTGATATTGAAATCTCATCAATGAAATCATGTGGGTCCTCATGCAACGGACCCAAAAACTCCCGTGGGTTCATTCTCAGAAGTCTCGGACTACGGCCGTTGTTGCATTGCCATTTTAGGAACATGTGCAATGGCTTGTTGATTGACCTATGCGGTCAAGGCCTACGCGAGCATCTGAATAGCGGGCCGAAACTTCGACATGAGCGGGCGCTCCGGTGCCTAAGGCTCTGTCTTGGTGGGGTGGATGATGCCCATAACCGTTTCCATTCTCGTGGCCTTCACCACCCCCATTCCTCTATCATTCTTTCTTTGAGGTGCCATGATCCTGCATTTGCGAATAGCATGAATTAAAAAGGATAAAAAGACCTTTTATCACATGACATAAATCATGAAAGAAGGGAACATTTCCTTAACGTCTAGTAGCCTCATCGTCATAAGTGTGGCGCTTCACACCTGTGAAAAGACAGCTCTAGGACACCTCAAACCTATTGTGCGATACAAAGTTTGTCACGATTCGAACAGGCCCGAATCGTAGAGGCGGGACAAGGGACCCCGAGAGACCCTAAGTTTACCCATGGCATGAGTACCAACTGCTCATTCAAACATTCAAACATGATCTGATCAGCGAAATTAACGTACTTTTACGCGCTGAGCTGCCATGCCAGGCCTTGCTGTAGTGCAGAAAACCAGTGCGGGACAAAGTTGGTGGACAAGATTTAATAACAAGCAGCTATTCAGATGAAAAAAGAAATACAAAAAACGTGAATATACAGCCTCAAGGACAGGGCTGCAAATCACCTGCTTGCAGAAGCTAACTCGGACCAGTTGACTATGCGCTAGGGGGTGAGCTTGGGAGCTAGGTCTGTATCATGAAACGATACAACATAGAAAGTATGCGGTCAGTACGTGGAATGTACCGAGTATGTAAGGTAAGTAAAACACCTTAGTAAAGTAAATCATTTAAAACATTTCATATATATATAATAAGCTTTCAAATATGAGAGAAAGGGCATACGTGCATTCTTTCTAAAATCATAATCTCATCATAACAAGACAATGAATAACTTTATAACATCATGACTGACTCGAATGAATAAAAGTTGGAACATGACATTTATTTTAAAAGTTGAACAATGAGTCAAACCTTACATTTAGAACATGCATGCGTAAGATAATTTCCACAAATAAGGCATATGCAATCTTGAATAGTATAGTCGATTGGGACCTTTGTCACTTAAGCCGACATACCATGATAGAGCTACGTGGTCCCGACTATCACACTCAAGTGGGAAGAGCCATCCGCCTTTCCAGGGCTAAGGAAGCTACCATTCCTCCTATCATTCATTCTTCCGGGAGCCATGATCCTGCATTTGCGAATAACATGAATTAAAAGGATAAAAAGACCTTTTATCGCATGACATAAATAATGAAAGAAGGGAACATTTCCTAAACGTCTAGTAGCCTCATCGTCATAAGTGCGGCGCGCTTCACACCATGAAAAAGACTCTAGGACACCTCAAACCTATTGCTCTGATACAAGTTTGTCACGACCCGAACGCAGGCCCGAATCGTAGAGGCGGAAAAGGGACCAGAGACCTAAGTTTACCCATGGCATAAGAGCCACAGCTAACTCATTCAATAAACTAAAGAGAACATGAATATAATCTTAGCGGAAGTCTAAAGTAACACCACATCAGAATAACATATGAAGCTACATACGAAAGTCACTGAAAAGCTTCTAGTCTGGATGAGTTGATAGGACAAGACCCCAAATAACTCAATATCTTGAGAATGAAAGAAATACAAAAGTAATTGAATGTCTAGCCCTCAAAGTATGAGGACTCACAAATCACATAGAAGCTAACTCAGACCAACTGACTATGCATAGGGCTGAGCTGGGGAATAGGTCCTGTATCATGAAACGATGACATAGAAAGTATGCGGTCGATACTTGGAATGTGCAGTTGCAAGGTAAGTAAAACACCTTAGTAAAGTAAATCATTTAAAACATTTCATATATATATAATAAGCTTTCAAATATGATAGAAGAGCTACATGCATTCTTTCTAAAATCATAATCTCATCATAACAAGACAATGAATAACTTTATAACATCATAGTGACTCCGAATGAATAAAAGTTGGAACATGACATTTATTTTAAAGTTAACAATGAGTCAAACCTTACATTTAGAACATGCATACGTATGTAAGATAATTTCCACAAATAGTATATGCAATCTGAATATAGTCAGTGGGACACTTGTCACTTAACTGACGCTACCATGATAGAACACGTGGTCCCGACTATTAATGAATAAAAGTTGGAACATGACATTTATTTTAAAAGTTGAACAATGAGTCAAACCTTACATTTAGAACATGCATGCGTAAGATAATTTCCACAAATAATGCATATGCAATCCTGAATAGTATAGTCAGTGGGACACTTGTCACTTAACTGACATACCATGATAGAGCTTACGTGGTCCCGACTATTACACTCAAGTGGGAAGAGCCATCCAAAACCTTTCCAGGGCTAAGGAAGCTACCATGATACCGATATAAAGCTCAAAGGGCCAATCGGCTGGGGATAGCTCACAAGGGAAGTCCCAATAACATAATAGTATCAACCTACGTTGGCGTGTAATTTTGGGGAATAGGGTAATTGGCCCTTAACCCGCTCGGTGCTGGACTCTTCTCCCAAAACCTTTAATGCTCTACATCGTATATAACAAAGCTCAACATCGTCTATTGACGAAGCTCAACATCGTCTAATGACGAAGCTCAATATGAAATCATGCATAGCTGAACATTGTATGAAACAAAGCTGAACATTTTCTATCGACAAAGTTCATTAATGAAATCATGCAGACTCGACATCATGTGAAAATGAAGCTCAACATTTTCCTTTGAAAAAGATCAATAATTACATACATCTTAATTATGGGGTTCATGCATACGAGAAGCTTTACTTCGAAATATACCACAAGCTGGAATTTATGAAATTTGGAGACTTTGCTCCAAACCATGTGGTAAGCTTATTTTGAGAGAAATCATCATTTTAAATCAACATGTGGGCATTTCCCAAAGCTTTATAAAACTTAGATCTACTCAATTAATTTTGAAAACAACATCATAATCATGGGTAGCTTTAGAAACATGTTTTTCAACATCAAATCTCATCATCATTATACATTCAACATCATTCTCTTCTTTCATTAACTTATCATCCATGGGCCTTCAATTTCATAATTTAGAAATCACAATTTTGATTGAAAATAATTTAAAATCTTCCTAATCTTCACAATTTACCAATATAAACATAATCTAATCATACCCATGTATAGAAATTGAAGAATCATGCAATTGGGTGAAAACCCCATAATTGATTATAGTCAATTTATCATGATTTGATAGAAATTGGGCATGGGTGTGGAGGAGGAACCCATTCATAGCCTTACATACCTGGGAATGGTGAATTATAAAACCCTCTAATTTCCCAAGCTGAGATTCCAATGGAAACCTTGAGATTTTTCCTTGAATCCTCTCTTCAAACCTTCAAGCTTGCATGCATTGGAAGAATGGCTTAGAATAGGTTTTCCCCTACTAAAAACCCACTAAAATGATCCTTAAATGACGTAGTATAGGCCCCTAGGATTTAGGAATTATGGAAAAGCCCTAACCAAAATCGCTGAATTTAACTTCCAGGGGGTCCAAACGACGGACGTGACGACTCTTCACTAAGGGTGATGGCTCGTTAAGTCGTCCGTCAGGTACACTGGATAAAAGATCACCTAGGGCTCGTAATGGGGGACATAAGGATTTGTTCCTTGAGACCTCGACCCATGGTCACCTTCCGTCATGTACATTGTCTCATTCTCAGATAAAGTTCAACCTACTTGCTCACGACTCACTTCACGTGTTGTTGGGACTGAAAAGGACTCGTGGTGTCCCTTCCGTTAGGTACATTGGTCGATCCTTCCATTTATTTCTCTACTTCACCCCACGATTAACCTGACGACTCATGGTGGCTGACCACTAGTCGTTCCCATGCCCCTGGGGACCTCAAACCTTCATATCATCAAGGCCTTCCCACGAGCCACCTGACAACTCGTTGGGTCTCCTCACGAGTTGTCCAATGACTTGTCCAACAACTAAAACATCATTTCCCAGATTATCCCCATTTGAATCCCGGGTCTGATCCTTGGGTTCCCGGGGTATTACACGTGGTGAGATTTATAGGATGCTATATTTTAAACCCAAACCATAATAGGCACTTACAACTCGTAGAAACATTGTACGATGTTACGGCCCCTAAGATGTTAGTGGCTAGTGCGTATGCGCTTGGGCTTGTGGTGAGTAATGAAAGCTTGACTCATGTAGGAAGAGCCTTAGAGGCAGGACGAGCGAGAACATCGTTGAGTGGATTATCAGGGTTGGGCGAGGCTAGGTCGCAAGAGACTCTGCGCGGCGCGCAGTGCTGCCTCCGCGATGGGCAGCATGGTGCGGCAGCTGCTTACCGATGGGCGTGCGGCGCGGCATGCCCTTGGCACGATGGCATGCGCGAGGCACCCGCCTACAATCTCCACCACTCTATAAGTCCTCTATGTTGATTTAAATCATTTCAAAAATGAATTCTGACCAGAATAGAGAGAAAATGTAACTTTCATCGAATTTTCGTCAAGTCGCCGTCAAACTCCTTCCCAAGCGCAAATTAACATCGAGATACTTGGCACGATGGCATGCGCGAGGCACCCGCCTACAATCTCCATACTCCTATATAAGTCCCTCTATGTTGATTTAAATCATTTCAAAAATGAATTCTCGACCAAGAATAGAGAGAAAATGTAACTTTCATCGAATTTTCGTCAAATTACGCCGTCAAACTCCTTCCAAACGCAAATTAACATCAGATAGCAAGTTTTAGGCCCATGGGAAGAATCTCTGCGGAGTTATTTCTTGAAAATTCGCTTAGTATACCAGAACCCGGCCAAGTAAAGGTTGTTAGAATTACTTCAAATTGAGTCCTAAGCGGCTACAGGCGATATGTAAGCCTTTATCCCTTCTAAACTCTCAAGAAATTGTGAGTTTTCGGTTAAATAGAGTTTAATTATAGTTAATCCTTTTATCAAAAGATATCGTTTGTTTGCCGAGTTTTAGAATTGAAAATAGCCCTATTCTCCCAGCATAAGGGCTGCAGTTGAGTAGAATCACTAGCTAAGGTTGGAATTAATTGGATAAGGGAGAATCAACATTCGAGGTATGTTAAGGATAGTTTCTTCAACAAGTTATGCTTGTCGTATAGTAATACAACTTATGTCCCTGTAAGAAAGTCATAAGCATGTATGTTGTACTTAGCTGCCACCGTTGGTAGAGATTAGTGTTTATTATTGCGTTGGGACTGACCCTACCCTATATAGCCTTCCATCAACCATCCTCGGGGTTACTAGTTTTATCTTCGCCTACGGGGCTATATAGATCGCTCAGAGGAGTTATATGTTGTCCGATGGGACTATATTCAAGCTCAAGGGCCATATTACATTCCATCCATGAATGGGCTTCTATTATTATGTCCTATTGGCATCACTGACCCTCCGTCGAGCCTTGTGTGCCCAAGGTGAAGTTATAGGAGCCCAGAGGGCTCAAAAAAAGCTACAGGAGCCCAGGGGACTAAGTTGCAGACCCATAGGCTAGGTAGGTTGGCTATATTTCCCCGTTGACTCGTATTTACCATTCTAGGGGTATATAGATTGGAGTGTACTCTCCAGGGCTTATGGGGGCCCCGGGCGGGTTATTTTGTGCTGGTTGTACCTTCTAGGCTTATGGGGGCCAACTAAGGTTCTTGTTTGTAATACTTACTTGTTAGTTATACGGAAAGTTGAGAGGCTATTCAAGTTATAACTCTTGTCCCTTTTGTTGATCATTTTCAGTTCCATAATCATTATTATTCAGTCATCTTCATTATAGCCTTACATATTGTATTGACGCCCATCTTTGGGGCACTGTATTACTTGACTGTAGGTGCAGATAGACGTGGTTCAGGACCTTCCTAGCTGCCAGCTAGAGTCAGCAGTCCAGTCAACTCCTTTTCTCCATATATGATAGTTAGGAAAGGTTTGTTCTTTTGTTGCACAACTTTTGGGTAGGTCGGGGCACTGTCCCGACCATTATTCCACTCTTTGAGGCTTGCAAACTACAGTTTCTCAGTTGATGGTTGTTGTTGTTGGCCGTGTGAGGCCTATGTATGTTTTATCTCGCGTGGTGGCAATGTGGGGCCTAGTGTAGCTATTAGGTAACAACCTTGTCGGCTATAGCATGTTTATGACTACCTGTTTTTATTCTATTATAACTAGACAAGCCGTGTCTAGTAGAGTCTTGTCTATGGCTGTGTTGTGAACCACATTCTATAGGCAAGAGGCAACGGGGCATAATAGTATGGTTACCCTCCTTTCTTGTTTAATCGTGCTGTGGAGCCATGTTGTACAGGGTAAATCCCTAGGCTTACATCATTCTGCTTATTTTCATAGGAAATGTCTGACGCACGACAGACCACGATTGGTCGGGAGCTAGATGTTGAGGTAGGAGAGGGCACTAGCAAGGTTCCTCGATCAGAGCCGGCCCGATCTGAGGACGATAGAGAGACTTCATCCCGGTCTCCCTAGCAGTCTCCACCATGCTAGGAGCCCCAAGGGTAGTAGGTATGTTAGCACCACCCCCAACTATTATACCCTGAAAGCCCTAAGATATGACCCAAGAGTTGAAAAAGAGAAAACAGGAATTTCTGCACCAATTCACAGGACGAGTCATCTAGTGACCCGTCAGGAACCGCACGAATCATTAAGTGACTCGTGGGGAGAGGCTTGAACTTGGTTGAAAATTTGGGGGTGTGACCACGAGTCGTCATATGAGTCGCGGTCAAGGATTGGACGTAAGTTGGAAAGTTTTGACAGTGCACCTAATAGGTCCTCACCACAACTTGTCGGGTACACCACGAGTTGTGGTGTCGCCCATGGTTACCCCTTGGAGGTTTTTGGAAGTGAAGAGGAGGGGAGGTGACCACGCGTTGTGGTCACCGGCAACGAGTCATTGAGTACCTAGTGGTGTCTTTCAGCATGTAATTTCCAATGAAGCCAATGACTGCAGACCACGAGTTGTGTCCAAGGACGACGACTCGTCCAGTCCCTCGTTAGGACTGGCAGTCTATTTTCTCTACGAATTTAATAAGGGCTTTTCCATAATTCCTATATTCCTAAAGCCTAAACTACACCATTTTAAGCCTAGAATAGAGCGTATTAGTATGGGTTAAGTAATTCTAGACTATTCAAAACTCATGCATGGAAGTTTAAGGGTTTAGAGAGTGATCAAGCATAGTTCATCAAGGTTTTCCTCAATTATTCTTCAATTCCCTTTGAGCGATCAAGGAAGAGAGTAGAATCAACTTACCCACGTATGTGAGGCTATGAATGAGAGTCCCTTTCACTCTCACGCCCTAAATTATTCTAAAATTTCATGAATTCCAATTCTCAAAGTCAAGTTTCATGAATCATGAGGTTTATGTCAATTCTTGTGAAATTTCGGTATGATCTATTGATGGGTCAATCTCCTTCATGTATTAAATCATATTTTATGATC
>JACEIK010008291.1:42010-64207 GCA_018107945.1 Datura stramonium
ATCATGATTTTAACTAGCCCATGAATCTCATGTATACTATTCTATGAGCACTATATATGTTTTGGGAGTAGTATTTAACACCGAGTAGACATGGGGTCCAAGCATACCCTGAGTCTCAGAACTACGTGCCAACATTGACATATTGGGACCTCCCTTGAAATTGTTCCCCTTTGCCGAATGGGCCTTGCGTTGTGATATCACACCTCTTTTCATGGTTCTACCCTTTTCAAGGTACAAAGACCCTCCTGACTAGATGTTTACAGGTCGGGGTCCATGACTACTCATATGTGGTATGTCGGTTATAAGAATCACCAACTGTTCCACATGATTTATGCATGGTTATGTTATGCACGTTGGATCAAGTCATGTTTCATAAATCTCTTCTCTTATGATTATGATTATGAATTATTTATGAATATTTTGAAAAACTTGAGCCTTATGTTTGCATTTTGATATTTACGATATGATCATGTTGTCCTACTCTTAAACTCTTATGTATTTTAACTGTCCATTTTACTTTCCTTGCATACTTGGTATATTCCACGTACTAACCGCATACTCTATGTAGTATCATTTCATGATACAAGACCCGATACCTAGGTTCGATCCCGCTGCTAGTCAGCTTTCCTCAGCCTCAGTTGGTGAGTCCTCATCTTGCGAGGGCCTTTCGTATCAGTTGTATGTCATATTTCCAGTTTTTAGATTTTAGTGAGTTATTTGGGGTCTTGTCCCATCAACTCGTAGGTGGTAAAGGCTTTTTCTTACATAGTATATATTCAGCTCTAGACCCATGTACGTGTTAAGATGTTATGTTTTGCTTAGACTTCCGCTATTTATTTATGGTGATCTTCCATTTCAATAGGATTAAGCTAGATGTATGTTCATTCCATGGATCGACTTGGAGCCTCTGGGGTTCCTTGTCTCGTGTTTCGATCCAATATTATGTTCGGGTTGTGACACCAGCGGTCCCTATACCTATACAATTAGATCAGGAGGTTAGGAGTGTTGTTTATATGTTGGCTCATATGATGGTCGCTCAGCGTTAGCCGGTGGTACCAGTTGTTGTTGAATCTACGGGGGGACCTAGAAGTTCGAGGGTCCAAGAGTTCCTTGCCTTGAGTCTCTCGCAATTCACGGGGACAGAATGCGGAGAGGACCTTCAGAACTTTTTTTAGTAGTTACAATGGATCTTTAGGGTGATGCATGCCATGCCCATGGAATCGGTTGAGTTAGCCGTATTTCGATTACGGGATATAGAGATGTTGTGGTATGAGAGTTGGGAAAGGTCCCGAGGCAGAGACGTTCCCCCTTCTACTTGGTCTAGCTTTTCAGAGGCCTTCATAGATCATTACCTGCCAGAAGAAGTACGACAGGGCCGGGTGGATCAGTTTTTACACCTGGAACAGGGCTCGATGAGTGTTCAAGAATATGCAATGAGGTTTGACTCCTTTGCCAGATATGCGCCAGCCTATGTGGATACCATTCCCAGCCTATGGAGCTGCTCTCAGAGTATGTGGAAACTTGTGTTTCAGCTACTTTATAGGAGGACATGGACATTGCCCGCATTTAGGCTTTCACTCAGAATATTGAAGGGATCAGGCAGCAACAACGGGAGGTAGAAAGGACAAAAAAAGAGCAGCACTAGAGGGCTAGGCCTAGTGACATGCAGGCATAATTCCAAGGCTGACCTAGGCTGCAAATATCAGGAAGGCCACCCAGACACCCACCTCCACAGCAGCAGGGTGGTAGAATAGATCACCGGGGGAAGTCAAGACCTGGCGAGAGCTCACGAGTATCAGGATCCCAGCGGTAGCGGGGATCAGATCAGAGCAGGTCCAATGTGCCACATTGTACTATTTGCATCCGACGTCATTTTGAGACGTGCAGGTATGATTCTACCCCTTGTTACACCTATGGACAAGAGGTTCATATGATAAGGGATTGTCCAGCTAGATGAAAGGGTGATCAAGACCGACAGGAGAGATCTTTAGCATGGTCAGATGCCCCAGCAACTTCAGCGGGGTGCTGGCCCTCAGCTCTAGCCGCTAGAGGCTGAGATAGATAAGGGGAATCTAGTTCAGGCAGTGGCCCGAATTGAACGTATGCTTTACTAGGGTGAAAGGAGTCAGAGTTGTTGATGGATGTTGTGACAGGTATGTTGGAAATTTGCACTCACTCAGTTTATGCTTTGATAGACTCGGGTTCCACTTTGTCCTGTGTTACTCCACTAGTGGCCCGAAATTTTTGTATAACACCAAAGTTGCTTTAGTGACCCTTCTCGGTGTCTACACCCATTGGTGATTCTATTATTGCTAAAAGGATTTATCGAAATCGCACAGTAGAGGTTGTCGGTGGCCAGAATTTAGTAGATTTAGTGGAGCTAGAAATGATTGATTTTGATGAAATTATAAGTATGGATTAGCTAGGGCCATGTTATGCCAATGTGGAGTGTTGGACCAAGACTGTCCGATTTCACTTTCAATGGGAGGTAACGCGAGATTGGAAAGGCAATGCAGCTACGCCAAAAGGTAGGTTCATATCCTATCTTCGGGCGAAAAAATTGATAGCAAAGGGTTGTATTTACCATATTGTTAGGGTTTGGGATGTGCAAGAAGAATCCTCAACTCTTCAATCCATCCCAGTGGTTAGTGAGTTTCCAGATGTGTTCCCAGATGAGCTCCCGGGCATTCCCCCAGAGCGTGAGATTGATTTTTCTATCGTTTTGCTATCAGGTGCACAACCTATATCTATCCCTCCATATCGAATGGCTCCCGCTGAATTGAAAAAGATGAAAGAACAGTTGAAAGACTTGTTAGATAAGGGCTTTATCAGGGCGAGTACTTCACAGTGGGGTGCGCCAATTTTGTTTATAAGAAATAAAGATGGCTCCTACGCATGTGTATAGATTATCGGCAGGTGAATAAGGTTACTATTAATATTAAATACTCCCTCCAAAGGATAGATGATTTTTTTGATTAGTTATAGGGGCAAAATATTTCTCTAAAATTGATTAAAGGTTCGGGTACCAACTAGTGTGAGTTCGGGAGAAAGATATCCCAAAGACAGCTTTCAGGACTAGGTATGGTATTTCAAATTTTTAGTTATGTCCTTCAGGTTGACGATGCCCCATCAGTTTTCATGGATCTGATGAACAACATCTTCAGGCCATATTTAGATCTGTTTGTGATAGTGTTCATCGATGAAATTTTGTTGTACTCCCATTCAGAAAAGGAACACAAAGATCATTAGCAAACAGTACTCCAGATCCTCATAGATTGCCAGTTAGATGTTAAGTTTTCTAAATTTGAGTTCATGTCAGTTATGATGTTATAAAGCTATGCGTTGGTCATATTATGAAAAGATTATGATTTCATAATGAATGCATGCAGTCCTTCCTCTTAGGCTTGAAAGCTTATAATATCTTATGAAATGTTCTGAATGATTTACCTTACTTAAGAGGTTTTACCTACATTGCATACTCAGTACATTCCACGTACTGACCACATACTTTCTATGTTTTATCGTTTCATGATACAGAACCCAGCTCCAAGGCTCAGCCTCGCTTGTAGACGATTGTCAGAGTTAGCTCCTACTTAGTTGGTGATTCCTCATCCTTCGAGGGCTGGAGTTTTAGTTTCCTTACATATTTTCAGTTTCAGTATTGTATAGATATTGGGTCTTGTCCCATCAACTCTTCCAGATTTGAGGCTTTTTAGACTTATGTATGTGTTAGCTTCGGATGCTTATTCTGACCTTATGTTGAGTTAGACTTCCGCTGAGTTTATATCGTTGATTCTTCAGTATATATATGTTGAGTTAGATGTATTCTTAAACCTTTGGTCGACTTGGGGTCTCTCGGGGTCCCTTGTCCCGTTTCTACGATACGGGCCTCCATTCGGGTCTTGACAAACTTGGTATCAGAGGAATAGGTTTGAAGCGTCCTAGGGTTTCTGAAAGCTGTGCTATGTAGAGTCTTTTTCATGGGTGTGAAGTGCGCCACACTGATGACGAAGAGTCTTCGAGACGTATAGGAAATATTCCCTTCTTTCATGATGTATGTCGTGCGATGAAAAGTCTTTCTATCCTTCTAATTTGTGCTATTCACGATTGAAGAATCACGGTTCCTTGAAGAATGAATGGAAGGAGGAATAGAGGTGGTCAAGGCCACGAGGATGGAAATGGTTATGGGCATCAGCCAGCCCCACCAATTTAGGAGCCTCAGGCACCGGAGCCTGCCGCTCATGCTGAGTTTTGGGCCGCTATTCAGATGCTTGCGTGGGCCTTTATCGCTCAGCTAAACCAGCAGGCCATTGAGAATGTTCCGCAAAATGGAAATGCAGCAGCGGCTCGAGCCAGAGACTCCTTAGGATGAACCCACCGGAGTTCTTGGAGTCCAAGGTAGATGAGGACAGGCATGATTTCATTGATGAGATTGTCAAGATCACCCATGTCATGGGGGTGAGTAGTGTTGAATGTGTAGAATTGGCCTCCTACCAGTTGAAGGGAGTTGCGCATATCTATTTTTGCCGATGGAAGGATAGCAGGGTGGCAAGAGCAGGTCCGATCACATGGGAGGAGTTTCAGGTTGCATTCCTAAATTGGTTCTTCCCTTGGGAGATGAAGGAGCTAAAGGCAGCTGAGTTTGTAAACTTGAAGCAGGGAAGGATAACAGTGCAAGAGTATTCCCTTGAGATCACTCACCTATAGAAATATGCCCTGGAGTTAGTGGATGACCAGAGGACGCGGGTGAGAAGATTTGGGAATGGTATAGCAGGGTATTTGGACAAGGAGTGCCGGATTGCTATGCTTCACTAGGATATGGACATCCCCTGCATAGTGTTACACACCCAGCAGATGGAGGCAGCATATTCGAGGGAGAGGGAGGCCAAGAGGGCCAGGACTGAGGATCACAGATTCTCTCAGTAGAGGTCCGATGGTGGGCACCGATAGCAGACTCACTAGAGAGATCATCAGCCCCGGCATCATCGGCATTTAGTGTGCCATCCAAGCTCAGACATGATCATAGAGGGTGAGCGTCAGGCTCTAGGGGTCAGAGTAGCATCCCAACTTGTCGTAGATGTGGTCGGGGGCATACAGGCCAGTGCTTGGCAGTTTCAGGTGCTTGTTTCGGGTGTCAGCAGCCCGGACACATGCTTTGAGATTGTTCAGCTGTGAGGAAGGATCTGGTTGGGGGCCAAAGCCTAGCTTTTATCCCCTCCCCCGCGTTCAGCACATCAAGGGGCATCTACTAGCACAGCTGGCAGTCAGAGCCAGAACAGATTCTATGCNCCAGAACAGATTCTATGCTTTAGCTTCCCGTTAGGAGAAGGAGGTCTCCCCAGATGCGGTTACTCATATGTTGTGAGTTTTCCATATTGAAATATATTCTTTATTAGATCCGGGGGCTACCTTGTCTTTTGTGACACCATATGTGGCCAGTAGCTTTGGAGTCAGTCCCTATGCCTTGTTAGAACCCTTCTCAGTTTCCACTCCAGTAGGTGGATCAGTTATAGCTAGACGGGTGTATAGAGGTTGCCCAGTCTCACTCCTTCATAGGGTCACCTACCCAGACATGATAGAGTTACCCATGATCGATTTCGATATTATTCCCGAGTGGTAGATTTCAGTTTTTTGGGTGACCTAGAGTAGAATGGAATGGTAGTTCAGTTGTGCTTGTAGTCAATTCATTTCCTACCTTAAGGACATAAAGATGATTTCTAAGGGTTGCATGTACCATCTAGTTATGGTTAAGGATGTCGAGTCTGAAACTCCGATTATCCAGTCAGTTCCAGTAGTACGTGCTTATCCGGAGGTCTTTCTTGATGATTTTCCAGGTTTTGCTCCCGAGCAGGAGATTGATTTCGGTATAGATCTTCTTCCGGACATGCAGCCTATATCCATTCCGCCCTACAGAATTTCCCCAGCCGAGCTAAAAGTGTTGGATGATCAGTTGAATGACCTGTTAGATAAGCGATAAATCAGACCGAGCAAGTCTCCATGGGGTTCCCTAGTGTTATTTGTTCGAAAGAAGTATGGTTCCCTTCGGATGTGCATTGACTATCGGTAGTTGAACAAGGTCACCATTAAGAATAGGTATCCTTTGCCCAGGATAGATGATTTGTTCGATCATCTTCAGGGTGCCAAGTGTTTTTCCAAGATTGATCTCAGATGCGGGTATCACCAGCTTAGGGTTCGGGAGAGTGACATCCTGAAAACCGCCTTCAGGACTCGGTGTGGTCACTACAAATTTGATGTTATGTCTTTTGGACTAAACAATGCCCCTTCAACTTTTATGGATCTAATGAACAGGGTGTTCAAGGAATATTTGGACATGTTCGTGATTGTGTTCATTGATGACATCCTTATATACTCTCTGAGCAAGGAGGACCATGTCGCTCACTTGAGAGTAGTGCTTCAGACCCTCAAGGATGGTCAGTTGTATGCAAAGTTCAGCAGGTGTTAATTTTGGTTGGAATCCATAGCATTTTTAGGCCATGTGGTATCGATTGAGGGCATGAAGGTAGATTCTTCGAAAATTGAAGCGGTGAAGAATTAGCCTAGACCGGTTAATCCATAAGAAATTTGGAGTTTCCTGGGCTAGCAGGCTACTGCCGAATATTCGTAGAGGGTTTTCATCAATTGCGGCACCTTTGACCAAGTTGACTCAGAAGAAGGTAAAGTTTCAATGGTCGGAGGCTTATGAGAAAAGCTTCCAAGAGTTGAAGACTCGACTCACTTCAGCACCAGTGTTGACCTTACGGGTACCGATGGTTTTGTGGTGTATTGTAATGCTTCGAGAATCAGAATCGGGTGTGTGTTGATGCACCATGGGAAAGTGATAGCATATGCCTCGTGACAGTTGAAAATCCATGAGAAGAATTATCTGACCATGATCTTTAGTTGGCCGCGGTGGTGTTCGCATTGAAGACATGGAGGCAGTACTTGAATAGGGTCCACATGGATGTATTTACGGACAACAAGAGCTTGCAATATGTTTTCACGCATAAAGATCTCAATCATTGGAAAAGGAAATGATTGGAGCTACTCAAGGACTACGATATGAGTGTTCTTTACCACATAGGTAAGGCTAATGTAGTAGTAGAGGCACTTAGTATGATCTCTATGAAGAGTACGTCCCACGTGGATGAGGAAAAGAAGGAGTTGGTGAAATATGGCCATTGACTTGCAAGGTTGGGAGATAGATTGGTCGACTCGACTGATGGCGGTGTTGTTTTGGAAACGGATCAGAATCGTCCTTTGTGACTGATATGAAAGCTAGGCAAGACAAGGATCCGATTTTGGTGATGCTAAAAGAAGATGTTTTGAGTCAAAAAGTGGAGGTCCTCTCCCAATAGGGAGATGTTGTGTTGTGGTAGCAAGGTCATCTATGTGTTCTAGATGTTGATAATTTGAGGGGTCGGATATTGCATGAGGCACATGGGTCCAGGTACTATCCATTCGGGTGCCACCAAGATGTATCATGATTTGCAGGAAATATATTGGTAGAACAACATGAAGAAGGATATTGCGGAATTTGTAGCTAGGTGCTCGAATTGTCAGCAAGTTAAGGTCGAACGTCAAAGGCCGGGAGGCGCACTTCAGGATATTAGCAAACCCACTTGGAAGTGGGAAGAGATAAATATGGATTTCATTACAGGCCTACCTCATACCTGCCGACACTACAACTCTATTTGGGTGGTGGTAGACAGGTTAACCAAGGCTGCACACTTTTTACCGGTCAAAAACTCAAATTCAATGGATGATTATGACAAATTGTATATCCAAGAGTTGGTGTGATTAATGGAGTGCCATTGTCTATTCTCTCAGACTGAGGTACTTACTTTACCTCTTAGTTTTGGTGGTCTTTCAAAAAACGGCTTGGGACTCACGTTAAACTCAACACAACATTTCATCCGCAAATTGATGGTTAGGCGAAGCGGACAATTCAGACTCTCAAGGACATGTTGAGAGCTTGTGTGATTGATTTTAAAGGAAGTTGGGATGATCACTTTCCCCTAATCGAGTTCTCTTACAATAATAGTTATCACTCTAGTATCCAAATGGCACCTTTCGAGGCTCTCTATGGGCGGAGATGTAGATCGCCCATTGGATGGTTTGAGGTTGGTGAGGCAGCTATGATAGGGCCAAATTCGGTTCATGAGGCTATGGTGAAGGTTCAGTTGATAAGGGACAGGCTGAAAATCGCATAGAGTCGTCAAAAGTGATATGCTGATGTGAGGAGGAGAAACTTGGAGTTTGAGATGGACGATTGGGTATTTTTAAAGGTGTCTCCCGTGAAGGGAGTCATGCAGTTCAGAAAGAAACGAAAACTCAGTCCCGCTGTGTTGGTCCCTACAGGGTTATGAAAAGAGTTGGTAAGGTAGCATATGAGTTTGACTTGCCATAAGAGTTATCTTTAGTTCATCCCTTCTTTCATGTATCGCTCTTGAAAAAGTGCTTGGGTGATTCATCTTTAGTTGTCCAGATGGAAAGTGTGTGTGTGGGAGATAGCCTTAGTTATGAGGAAATTCCCGTCGCAATCTTGGATCGTCAGGTTTGGAGGGTGAGGAAAAAGGATGTAACTTCGGTGAAGGTGTTTTGGAGAAATCAGCATGTTGAGGGAGCTACGTGGGAAGCCGAAGCGACTATGATGTCTGAATACCCTCACCTGTTCCTTACCAACTCAGTTTCAGTTTGAGGTATCATTTTTTCCCTAATTCTCTAATCAGTTTCCATGTTCAGTTCATGTGCAAAATTTTGATTTATGTTATGATAGATGTATGTGATGTCTGAATTTGGTTCAGCTATGTAGTTCCTTTTAGAGGTAGTCATTCCGTCGGTTTTCGGTTTAAATGATCAGTATTTGAATATGATAATTGCATATTTATTTTTTCTCTTGTTTCCTACATTCGAGGACGAATGTTCCTAAGGGCGAGATATTTTAATACCCCAAAAGTGCCTAGGAGTAGACCTGGGAGCTAAAAGTTTAAACTGCTGAAACTTGAAAATATCATAGAACGGGCCATCTAACGACTCGTGGTATCCAACTATGGGTTGTCATATGCAGTCGTTGTAATGGAACAAGTCATTGTTAGCAGGCATTGGAGGAGGCTGGGTTCAATAGATGGGATACAACGGGTCATCCAACTACTCGTTGTGAGGAGAAAAGACCCGTGGTTACCGGTCATTGGTTGGTTGCAAAGACTTTTAGTGTATATGATGGATCAAGGCCACGACTCGTGGTGAGGCTCGTGGTAAGAAGGTTCAGATTTTTGTGAAGAGGTAGCAATGGTCGATGTAACAATCTGTTATTTTAGAGGACGAGTCATCCTGTCCATCTATTGTTCAGTTTATGAGGCAAGTCTCAGCAGAGCAAACAACGAGCAACACAAGGGGTCGTCGTTCCTTCCAGTGACCCATTGGTTCCATCCGTTGGTCCAATCTGGACAGTTTTCAGGGTAGATTCATTAAGGGCATTTTTTACTTTTCTATGCTATGAGACCCTATTCTACGTCATTTTAGCTTATGAAGGTGGGTTTTTAGGGGGATAATTTATTCTAAGTCCCCATTCATGCATGCCAGAGTATAGAGAGGTGATCATAGGGTTATTCAAAGCTTTTCTCTTCAAATCCTTCCAATTTCCTCTTGGGTAATCAAAGATTAAGTGGAATCATCCCTTCCAGGTATGTAGGGTTATGAGTGGGTGTTTCCTTCCTCACCCATGCCCAAATCTCTAGCTAAGTATGAGAAATTCATATGATCAAGTTATGGAGTTTTAATCCAATTGCATGATTCTTCAATTTCTATACATGGGTATGATTAGATTATGTTTATATTGATGAATTGTGAAGCTTGGGCAAATTTTAAATTGTTTTCAATCAAAAATTGTGTTTTCTAAATTATGAACTTTAATGCCCATGGATGAGATGTTCATGAAAGAAGAGAATGATGATGATGAGATTTGATGATGAAAAGCGTCTTTCTAAAGCTACCCATGTTATGATATTGTTTTCAAAATGAATTGAGTAGATCCAAGCATGATAAAGTTTTGGGCAAGGCCCTTATATCAAGTATGATGATGTAGTATCTCTAAGTAGGCTTACCACATGGTTTTGGAGTAGATGCTCCCACTTATCTTTGAGCTTGTTGTATGTTTCAAAATGAAGCTTCTCATATGCATGAATTCGTAATTGAGATATATGTTATCATTGAGCTTCGTTTTCATATGATGTCGGTTCTATGAATGATTTTATTATTGAGCTTTGTCAAATTACAATGTTGAGCTTCGTTACATACAATCTTGATTTTATGCATGATATCATTATTGAGCTTCGTCAGTAGAAGATGTTGAGCTTCGCTATATACGATGTAGAGCATTGCATGTTTTGGGAGAAGAGTCTAGCACCAAGCGGGCTAAGCGTTGATCACCCTATGCCTTAGAACTACGTGTCAACATAGGTTGATACTATTATATTATTGGGACCTCCCTTTTGAGCTATCCCCGGCCCTAATGTCCCATGAGCTTGATTTCGATATCATGGTAGCATCCTTAGCCCTGGCAAGGTTTTGGACGGCTATACCCACTTGAGTGTGATAGTCGTGGCCACGTAAGCTCTATCATGGTATGTCGGTTAAGCGACGACTCTCCGATTGTATGATTTAGATTTGCATATTCATTACTCATGATTATTATTTTAAACATGCATGTATTAAAAGAAAGGTTTGACTCATTGTCCAGCTTTTTTATAAATGTCACATTTCAGCTTTGAGTCATTCGAGTCAGTTATGATCTTATGAAGCTATGCATGGTCATATTATGAAAAGATTACGATTTTAGAATAAATGCATGTAGTCCTTCCTCTCAGACTTGAATGCTTATGATATGTTATGAAATGTTCTGAATGATTTACTTTACTTAAGTAGTTTTACCTAACTTTCATACTCGGTACATTCCACGTACTGACCGCATACTTTCTATGTTGTATCATTTCATGATACAGAACCCAGCTCCCAGGCTTAGCCCCTACTCATAGTCGGTTGTCAAAGTTAGCTCCTACTTGGTTGGTGAGTCCTCATCCTTCGAGGGTTAGACTTTCAGTTTCCTTATGTATTTTTAGATTCAGTATTGTTGAGTTAGTTTGGTTCTTGTCCCATCAACTCGTCTAGCTTAGAGGCTTTTCAGACTTATGTATGTGTTAGATTCAGATGCTTATTCTGATGTTATGTTGAGTTAGACTTCTGCTGAGTTTATATCGTTGATTCTTCAGTATATATATGTTGAGTTAGATGTATGCTTATGCATTGGGTCGACTTGGATTCTCTCGGGGTCCCTTATACGGTGTCTACGATCCGAGCCTCTGTTCGGGTCGTGACACAGGAGGCCTGGAACTCCTAGGTGTTATAGCTACAGATGGTATATAGTCAGCTTCCCGGTCAGTCAGCTATCGGGAGCCAGTCGTACCCTCCCCTGGTTTTGGGGCATGACAGTACTATCATTATAGTAAATTCCAGAGGTTTTGCATAGGCCAAGCATCCTGGTATAGGTAGCAACCACGAGTCGTGAGTACCTACCTAAGACTTGTACCACGGAACCGTGGAAAAGCTCAAAATAATAGATGATTGACAGAACTCAAGGTACAAGAAGAGTAATGGATTGTTGAACTGAGGTACGAGTCAAACCAAGCCATCCGTGAAAGTTTTAAGAGAATGTCAGAAAGTGCAAGTACGAGCGATGGGAAGATTGTACGACTCATAGGCTCTTGGTATGAAACATATCAGAAGTCAACAATTAGCTAGATTCAGTAGAGCCAGCCAATATACGTGTCATGATACGACCCGTACAATCCTATTACGGGTCATAGGTGCAGGCAGAGACAGTTTTGGTTGTTTCCCTATTTACTTAGGAGAATGTTCATAATATTCATATAAATACTTTTTAGGTTATTTTCAGTAGAGGAAGTCGAACATTAATTTTTCTTGCATTGAGAGACAAGTTGTTGTTAACTGTAATTCAGGTCATGGAGATTTTCTTGCTTGGATCTCTTCCTTGTTCTTGAATCATTCATCATCAATTATTGCAATATTCAAGTTGATTTATTTTCAATCATCTTTATAAGTATTCAATTATGTGTTTGTATATGAATTCTAGTAATGATCTTACAATAAGGAGAGGCTAAAACCTCCACAACTAGGGTTGTGGGAACCACGGTGAATTAACAAACTAGGGTTACACAAAGTTATTCTAAACCAATGCTAAACACTTGTATTATATTCTCTTCATATTTAATTTTTCTTAACGAACCACAACATTAAGTCTTGCCCATGATCTTTACTCTCTTGAACCTAGAGAAGTAGAGATTAGGAAAAAAGAATCACAACAAAGCCTTGATCTTTATGGGTCATTGTATGACTTGAGGTGCGGTCGTAGGATAGTTAATTTGGGACAAATTGATAATGGTTGAATTGAAAGTGCTCCTGATACCTATCGCAGTGATTGAATATAGTCATCCAATAGGGACAAACCAGTCGTTTGGATGAACCCTAGTTATAAGTTCTACAAGTAAGTATTGGGAAAGATCAAAAGTGTAAACCTGAAGTAGTTATGAACCCATGGGGAATACTTACCTTAGTTAATTGCATAATATTGATAAACAATAACCAATACTCAATCTTGTCTTATAATTGCTTTTAAAAAACCCCACCCCTTTTTGGAGATAACATACTCTAAATCTTAAATACCTGCATTATTCTATATCTTGGCCTTATTCCCTATGGACTCGAGCCCATCCTTATTGGATTCTTTATTGAAAACGTCCGCTTCATGCTTTATCAAGTGTGTGAGTTTGAGCATTATTTAAATGTTGGGACGTTACCAGGGAATACGGCTTAAGATTAGATTAATTGCTAGTGTTTAACTTTTAGTTGTTATTTCCTCATTTATGCTTTCTTTTTATTTTTGAAACCCATAGATTGTCTCTTGGTGAATGCCAAGTAGTCGATGGAGTGGAAACCACCTGATTCCTGTTAATCTTGAACTAGAGCAAACACTACAAAGAATGGAGAACCCTGAGCAAAGAGAGGCCCGTATTGCTTAAGAAGTGTGGAAAGCTGAGTTAGCTCGGCAAGCTGCACTTCAAGAAGTTGAGGATGCTTGAGAGGAAGTCGTGAATGCTGGCCTCCATAGAAGGGACAATATAGGCCAGAAATATGCTCTCAGTTCTACGATGAGGATGTCCCAGATATTGATCAAATCGGGTCAACTAGAGCTATCATACTACCACCTTTGCCTGCTGGGGAAAAGTTTTACATCACTAGCACCATTATATAGTTTCTGAATATGAAAGGGGTGTTTAGTGGTCATGCAGCTGATGATGCCAACCTAGACTTACTTAATGAACTTCATCGGAATATGCAAGTCGTATAGGTTGCCCGGTGTAAGCCAAGATTCAATAAGGTTGAGACTCTTCCCCTTTTCTCTTTTTGAAGAGACCACTTTATGGTTATCGGAGTTGTCCAATAACTCCATTACAAACTGGAGGGAGCTTAAATAGGATTTACTAGAAAGGTTCTTCCCACCCTCCAGGATGCTACAACTAAAGGATGATATTTATAACTTCGAACAACTGAAAATGGAGGAACTTCATAAAACCTAGTTGAGATTTAAAATGAAGCTAACCAAGTTCCCAAACCATAAAACTCTAGATGACAGTTTATTGGAGATTTTTTATAGGTCCATGAATAACAACACAAAAGCTATAGTAGATACAATGGCGGGAGGACCACTGATGAGTAACACGTGGGAGCAAGCTGCCATTATTCTTGATAGGGTGACCAAGACGAAAAAGGTCTGGCACAGTAGGGAAGCAGAAGCAGTTGCAGGTACGTATGTTGTTGGTATGTCTACGGATCAACGTAGAAAGGAGGAGGAGCTTGATCAGGAACTAGCTCATATGCGGACATCATTAGACCTCCTCAGGAAACATATTATGGGTGCGGGTGCTTGAAAGGTAAACGCAGTGGGAGCTCAGGCTCAGGAACTGGGGCAGGAGCATTCAGATTCCGAGGAGGAGGCAAACTTCTTGGACAACCAGGTGGCGGGTTTTTAGGCTAACACCCAAGGGTCTGGACTGGACACTTGGTGCCAAGGTTCTAGAAATCAAGGTCGAAACTAGTACCAGGACAACTACAACCACAATGGGTATAGGGATAGGAGAAAGGGTCGTGAGCGAGAGGGAGAATGGAAAAAGAATGATGGTTATCGCAATGACCGCATAGGTTTGTATGTTCCTCCTAATGCACGTGAGGGTAAGGCTGGGCCCTCAAGATTAGAGAATATGAGGGTTGAGATGCTCAAAAAGGTAAAGTCCACTGATGATCAGTTGAGAGACATTCAATTGGATATATATCAGGTACAAACCAGAAAGTTGAATCGCATGCAACTATGAACATATAGATTGAGCAACATTTGGGTCAAATGTCATCTTCCGTAAACCAGAGGCAAAAGGGAACACTTCCTAGCAACACTTGAGTCCAATAATGACAATCACCATATGGCTGTGATGACTAGGAGCAGAAAGACCACAATTGACCTTCTTCTGTCAGTTGTAGTTGAGGTGGAAAGACAAAAGAAGATTGAGCTTGGTGTGGAAAATCAGGTTGCTGAGCATGAGCTCATAGGGCAGGTTGAGTTGACTGGGGCTCCAATGGTCTAAAGGAGTCCAAATATGATAATGGTAAGAAGCAAGGGGCACGCAAATTTATAAGGCTATCCGCCGACCACCGCCACCATTCCCTCAAAGGATGAAGAAGAAGGAGGAAGATGGTAAGTTCCAAAAATTTCTCTTTATGCTTAAACAATTTTCTGTGAACATACCATTGGTTGAGGCATTGAAGCAGATGCCTGGATATGCCATGTTTATGAACGACCTTGTGGCAAAAAAAAAGGTTCTTGAGCTATGAGCTGGTAGGTAACTTGCATCATTGTACTGCCATAGCTTCATGGGTCCTAGCTCAAAAGCAGGAGGATTTAGGTGCCTTCACCATTCCTTGCACGATTAGTGATTATGAGTTTGCGAAGGCACTTCTTGATTTAGGAATAAGCATCAACCTAATTCCATTAGTTGTATTCAAATAGCTGGGCTTGGGAGCCCACACACTGACGTCAATGTGGCTATTGATGGCAGACCATACAGTTCAAAGGCCAGTGAGGATCTTAGTTAATGTGCATTACAAGGGGGACCGTTTCATCTTCCAGTGGACTTCGTAATCCTAGATTACGAGGTTGATTTTCAGGTCCCTGTTATCTTGGGGCAACCATTCTTGCCACTGGGAGAGCCTTGGTAGATGTTGAAGTTGGCCAACTAAATAAGGCTAAATAAAGAGGAGATCACTTTTAATGTCTATTGATCAATGAAGTAGCCCAATGATTTTAGGGTTGTCTCAACAATCGATGATGATTACGAGTTTGTTGATGAATTCTTAGTAGTCAAGAGACTTGCGTCGTGCTGTGAAATTAAACCAGGAGCTGCATGGGAGGCAATCCATGAAAGGTAAAGTTTGAGTAGCAACAGGTATGTTCCTTTTCCTTGTTCTTACTTATTTTATGCTTCGGGGACGAAGCATGTTTTTTAAATGGGGGGTGTACTTGTATTCTTGGGAATTTTTTACTTATCCGAGGATTTTTCTTGCCATGTGTGTTTTCCCTCAGATATCCTATCTTGTAGGACCGATATGTTTAGGTTGTTTTTGCTTAATTAGAAGTAGCTTAGGATTACTTTGTAGCCAATAAATGCACTAGTTTGATGTTTTTGAAAAATTGATCCTATTTAATATTTTTTTATGTTAGTTGTGTAGTTAATTGAATTTGCATGGCTTTTATGGATCTTTGCATATCATTTACATTTTTATAATGAGTATTTGTAGCTTAGCCATGCATGGACTAGATAGGTAGATTCTATGCAAACCGGTACCATGAGCGAGTGAGGATGTATACCTAGTTCAATACTGCGTTGAGGATCTGGAACTTGTTCTGTTGGTCATTGCACAGGTTTTAGGATAGTTGATTAGGAGATGATCATAGGCCATTATTGATTTTGGCCACTTTAGCTTAAATTACCCTACCAAATGATGATGAATCCCTTGATCCCGAGTTTGAGCCTTATATTGACCATTTTTCTTTTATTAACCTTTAACCTTACCCATTGTTTATAATAAACCTGTTTTGATCCTAGTCCCTCCTTGTACATTGTGAACCTCAACTCAGGAAAAATGTCTAAGTTGAGGGTGGTCATAGCAAGGGTGCATAGATGATGGGGCGGTGAAAAAGGAAAAGAAAGGAAAACGGTTAAAGATAAGGTGCGGTGTGACAAGAAAAGAAAGAAAAAAGACCTAAAATAAAAATAGGAATAGAAAAAAAAATACAAGACAAAAAGGAATGAAAAAGATAAGAAAAACACACCACACCTACATATTGCATGTAAATGGAGAAAAGGGAGGAAAAAGTTGAAAAAGTGAAAAGTGGAGCCAAAAGTATGTAGTGCCAAGGAGTGTTTAGTCATTTAATTCAATATTTACCATATCCATCCAAAAGTCTACATTACAAGACGAATGAAGTCCTATAGTGATCCTATCTTAACTATCCAAAGAGCCAAAGTAGAGAAAACATCGGCAAGCCGTTGGTATCCGATGTGCAGTATTTGGAACTTCTTTTTGGGAGTGAGAGTCTCATTTGTTTAGTCCCAAGTTTATCAATTTATATTTATATAAATGTTGGGGACTTATTTGCTGTAAAGGTACTTGTTTTGTGTTGTATTTTACCAATTATCTGTGTAAATAGCTTTGGTGATAGCTCAATTCTCTGTAAATAGTTGGATGCCATATCTTGATCTCTGTATGTCATTGATGATGGTTAATTGTGTGCATAGTTGCCTTTGTTTGAACAGAAAGGGGGTCATTAGCTGATTGGGGTTCATAGGGAAAATTTAGTTGTGTTGTCTGTAGGTATTCTAGGTTCACTATCTAGTTAAGCATTATTTTTTAGTTTTTGTTTTATTTGCCTAAGGACATGAGAAAGTTTTAAGCTGAGGGTGTTGATGTGCTGGGAGTTTACAATACTTTTGATGCTTAAAACTGAAGAAACTAGCATGGACTTAGGTGTTTATCTGGATATGAGGGACTTTTACTTTGTTTTCAGGGAAATAGATGTTGGAGTTGAATTGTGCAAAAGATGCAGAAATATGCAGAAAAGTGGCTAAGTACAGACCTCAGTATATGTTGTCCCATCATGGTATGAGTCGTACTAAGATTCTTGGAATGGTCCAGGACCAAATTATGAGGCAAAGTCAACTTACGGCTTATGGTACGAGCCGTACCATAACAGTCATAGTAAATTATAGAAGGTTTTGCACAGGACATGTATCCTAGTAACGTTAGAAACCATTAGTCATGAGAGCTACCTAAGATCCATAATAAGGAACCGTGGAAAATCTCCGAATAAGAGAAGATTGGCAGAACTAAAGGACAAGAAGGAGTCACGGATTGTGGAACTGAGGTACAGTGATACCAAGCCACCCGAGAATGTCATAAAGTGAAAGTTCAAGCTACGGGAAGATTGTATGACTCATAGAATCTTGGTACGAGTCGTACCTGAAGTAAAAACTTAGCCAGATTCAGCAGAAACCAACAAACGTACGAGTCAAGGTACAGACCCATACAATATTTTTATGGGTCATAGGTGAAGGCGGCGACAGTTTTTGGTAGTTTTCCTGTTTACTTAGGAGAAGGTTCCAAATATTTGTATAAATACTTTTTAGGTTACTTTCTGTAGAGGGAGTCGAACATTAAGTTTTTTTACATTGAGAGACAAGTTGTTGTTAACTTTAATTCAATCTTTGAGATTTTCTTGCTTGGATCACTTCCTTGTTCTTGAATCATTCCTCTTCAATTCTTGCAATAATCAAGCAGGTTTATTTTCAATCATCATTGTAAGTATTCAATTATGTGTCTGTCTATGAATGCTAATAATGATCTTACAAACATGAGAGTCTAAAACCTCCACAACTAGGAGTGTGGGAACCATGGTGAATTAACAAACTAGGGTTACACAAAGTGATTCTAAACCAATGATAAACACTTGTATTGTATTATCTTCATATTTAATGTTTCTTAACGAAGCGCAACATTAAGACTTTCTCAAATTCGTTACTTGCTTGAACCTAGAGAAGTAGAGATTAAGAAAAGAGAATCACAACAAAGCCTTGATCTTTATGGGTAACTGTATGACCTGAGCTGCGGTTGCAGGATAGTTAATTTGAAACAAATTGATACTGGTTTAATTGAAGAGCTCATGATACCTAACCCAGTGATTGAATATAGTGATCTTATAGAGACAAACCAATCATTTAGATGAACCCTAGTTATCAGTTCTACAAGTAAGCATTGGGATAGATCACATTGTAAACCCGAAGTATTTATGAACCCATAAGGAACACTTACCCTAGTTAATTGCATAATATTGATAAACAATAACCAATTCTCAATCTTGTGTTATAATTGCTTTTATAAACCCCCTTTTTGGAGATAACATACTTAAAAGCTAAAATACCTACATTATTCTATATCTTGACTTTATTCCCTATGGGATCGATCCCAACTTTTGTTGGTTCTTTATTGACAAAGTCTTCTTCATGCTTTTTTAGAAGTGTGAGTTTGAGCATTATCACACACAGACCAGCCACTATAACTAGCAAGATACAGTAGGCTCTATTTGATGAGGTGTATACATCGAACTCCACGTCTTTCTCATGTGGTTATGTGTCAGTTAATAGGCTCTCCCACAGTACAACTAAATCTCCTAGTCTAGTCGTAGTTTCAAATTTCAGGATATGTACATAAACCTTAACCAATTTTACTAGATTTATAGTATTTTTAGATTTCAGGCTGCTTATAGCATTCACGATTTAGATAGGGTCATTACATGTCATTTTATTCTGTCTTACAATTTTTAGCAGCATGTTTATATTTTAATTGCATCTCTCACATATTTAGTACATTTAAGGTGCTGACTACATACCTTCTTTGCTATATCATATTATGAAATACACTTAGGCACTTAGGCCTAGCCGCACGATTAGTCTCCTACGGACGTAGTTCAGCAAAAGTATAGTGGTGAATCCTCAACTTCTGAGGACCAAAGTTAGTTTAGTATTTAAGTTGTATTTTTTTCACTTTAGTTTTAGACTTTACAATTAGTTGGGGGATTTTCCTAGCAACTCATCATTTATAGAGGCTTTCAGACAGAGTGTTAGAACTTCAGCTTGATTTAGTTATCAGTTTACTTCAGTACTTATACTTAAAAGTTTTACGTTTACTTAGTTTCTGCTTAGTTTTCATCAAAAGTTACAGTTATGTTAGAATTATGCTACGCTATGGGTTAGTTTGGGGCTATTTGTGGCTCTAGGCATTATGTTGCATCCAGGGTGTAGACTCGGGTCATGACAAGATTTAGTTGAGGCCTTGTCCTAGTACCACATCATTGGTAGAATCATTCAGACAGAGTGTTAGAATTTTAGCTTGATTCAGTATTTTCCAATGTTATCTAGTTATTAGTTTACTTCAGTACTTATACTTGAATGGTTTGTCTTTACTCAACTTTCGCTTTGTTTTCATCTAAACTAACAATTATGTCTGAATTATGCTATTCCAAGGGTTAGCTTGGGCCACTTGTCCCTCTAGGCACTATGTCACATCCAGGGTGTTTACTCGAGTCGTCACAGCTGACTTAGTCATTTGACCTACAAACACCCAGATATAGTCACGTTGCCTATGTAACTTTGGTAGATCGGTGATAAAGTTCATATTTTGATCATCTCCCACTTCCACTCTAGGATTGCTATATTTTGAGCCATACCACATGGCCTTTGTGCTCAATCTTATCTTTTTTGCAATTCAGACGCTTAGCAACAAAATTTGCTATGACCCTCTTCATATCATTCCACCAAGAGTCTTCTCTCAAGTCATGGTACATCTTGGTTGAACCTGAGTGAATGGAATATCTGGAGTTGTGTGTTTCTACCATGATTCTATCTCCGAGGCCATCTAAATTAGGAACACATAATCTACCTTGATATCTCAGGACACTATCTCCCCTTTTTGTGAAAACCAATACCTTCTATTTTTTGGAAATCTTCCTTCATCTGAAGCAAGAGGGGATCTCTGTCTTGCTTTTCCTTAACTTCCACAACTAAAGATGATTCAGCTCCATTGTGAACAAGCACACTGCCTTCTTCGGAGTCTAAAAGACGAACTACAAGGCATGACAGTCTATGCACATCCTTTGCTAGTTCTCTCTTATCTTTTTCCACATTGGTTGTACTATCCATAAACAACCTGCTAAGAGCATCATCAACTACATTAGCTTTACCTGGATGGTAGGGAATACTCACGTCATAATCCTTGAGCAACTCAAGCCATCTTTTGTGCCTCAAATTCATCCTTTTATGGCTGAACATGTATTACAAACTCTTATGGTCCATGAACACATCCACATGAGCACCATAGAGATAATGGAACCAAATCTTTAATGCGAACACAACTGCTGCCAACTCTAGGTCATGAGTAAGATAGTTCTTTTGTGGACTTTAAGCTATCTGGAGGCATAAGCAATAACCTCACAATTTTGCATCAATACACATCCAATGCCTACTCTTGATCCATCGCAGTATACTACAAATCCATCTGTACCCTATGGTAAGGACAATACATGAGCAGTGGCCAAATGAGTCTTCAATTCCTAAAAGCTTTTCTCACAAGATTCAGACCATTGAAATTTGGCCTTCTTCTGGTTAGCTTAGCCAACGGGTTAGCAATAGTAGAAAACCCTTCTACAAAATTCCTATAATAGCCCGTCATACTAAAGAAACTCCTGATATCTATCGGAGTTATGGGTCTAGAGTATGAAAGAAGGGAAGTATTTCCTAACACTTCATAGTCTCCCTATTTATGATATGGCAAGCTATATACCGATAAGAAGGACACTACTAAACGCAGCTTCATAAACACCCTAGGACTTTTGAAAACCTAAAGCTTTGATACCATATTTGTCATGTCGTGAACCTAGACCCAGGGCACTAACCGATACTTAGACCACTTTCGCGATCCAAGAGAGCCCTTGGCCTGACTTACTATAAGTTTAGATCTCAATAACAATGCGGAAGCTTAAACACAGTGAGTTCAATATTATGAAAGAGAATTTACTCTATAACTAAAATAAATGTTAGAAAGTAACATTATTGACTCAATATCTAACTCTATCTATGAAGCCTCTAATAACTGTAGAAGGTGTACCGGGCCATAGTTCCCAGAACTACCTCAAGCTCTATAAAAGACTCAATAGTTGCGACTCTCTGAATGTAGGAGGCATCACCAAAAGCGGTATATAGATGAAGTCCTAGTGGAGTGTCCGCTGCTAATCCTATCTAGCTAAGTCTATATCATAATATGATGCAATGCCAAAAAGGCATCAATACATTGAATGTATGGTATGTTAAATAGCTGAATGAAATAACATATCAAGAATATCTCAATAGAAGAACATAAGAGGAAAGGAATAAACTTTTTAGTAAACCATAAACTGAAACTGTACTCTAAAACTCAATATGATGCATGGGAGACAATATAATACTGTGTAAAAACAGTTCCTCCAAGTCAGAACCGCAGACTTAGCTGAGGACTAAGCCAGAATTTACATCGGGGAGTTGGTCAGACTCCATGGGGTGCCTTTGGCTGTCATTTCAAATAGAGGAACTCAGTTCACCTTGTTGAGATTGCGCAGCAGTGCACATGCAAGTGTCCGTGGTCTTACAAGTAATACAGTGGCCCTTTTTAAGAGCCGGATGTCGAACCCACAGGGACTGAACCAATTCAGCTAATTATCAAGTTCATGTGTGCTATTTTCTTTCGCAAGTGTTGATTATAGACTTTTTCGATAAAGTTTAATTAAGTCTAAGGGTGGTCATCGAAATACTCTGAAATCATTCAAGGAGCAACTAGAGTGGTGATGTGATAATTCTAAGTTGGTGTCTAGCTCATCCCTTTTTAAGAACCAAGCAAGGCAAATTAGGTATAATTTCTTATCCTAACCGCGAATTATATCATAAGATACAAACTTGCTCCCTACATTCTTTGTTCTTTCCTAGGTTT
>JACEIK010008293.1:30725-42525 GCA_018107945.1 Datura stramonium
ATCCGTATATATATCATACTATACCTGCAAAAATCTTTGTATCATAGTCATACCATCGGTGATATCTCGGGCGCACACCTCCGTCATATCACCGTACACATATGTCAGAGGGTTTTATGTCTGCCCATCTAGTCATGATCTGCAGAGGACTCTAGAAATTCATATATTGTACACCCAGCCATATGAACCTTTTGTCATCCTGTCTGTGTACTTATATTCATACACCCAACCATATGGACATTTAGTCATACCTGTCTGCATACTCATCCATACTACTCGCTCAGATGCTTACCTCGGGCACGAGCCACTCATATTCAAGTATTCACGCGCATGCTTGATCATACTAACCTGCTCGTCCGGATACTTATCTCGAACACGAGTCTCTCATCATAACATAAGGATGACTCATATTTCCATTTCAACACGCCATCTCATTTGCCTACTTGGTTACCATGGATTTCACATATCTTTTCAGGAACAGTATGTCATAGTTCAATTCATTTAACAAAATCTCATTCAATAAAAAGAATTAATCATTACAAGCTATAACACAATCGTGGCCTGGGGAAATTTCACAATCAGTTATTTATTACATCACCATATGCCTAAAATTTATCGAAATGTGCTGTAAACTGGCCCACTCGCTAGATTAATCCTCGATGTGGTGACAATGTTTCCATGGTAGTGATATCCCTGCAGCGATGATAGTGCCGCTGCAGCGGTACTACTCAGGCAGTACTTCGGCCAGCTCTTCCCTTAGACCCCTCTGGTAATGTTTCTTTGCAATCAACTCACCTGCTATGCATATACCTATTAATGCATCCCCATTGTCAATTTACCTTTTTCTTTCTTAGGAACACAATAATTAATTCAACACGAAACCATATGAATCATAAACACATAAACCATCAAAAGTAAACTATAAGCTCTTTAATTCATACAAACACATTGCCTATCCAAACACTTACATCCATGACCATACTCTAGTCCATTATTCGGGGCATACCTTAGAAGTAGCCCTTATGATTCCCAATTAATACGGAACTCCAATGATCTAGACCCAGGACTCTTCATACCCATATAATTGCATATTTTTAAAACATTATCTCCTCGTTCTTATCTTTTCTCGATTACTTTCTACTTATATTTACTCACAAATTATCATCTGGTTAGTGGTGATTAATAGGAAAAATTCCTTCTTACTCATCAATGGCACATCAATTATACACGTATATACGATTTGCTAATCAAATTCTAACACATAGGTAAGTCATAGCCTACCTAGGTGAAAAATATCATCAATAAGTTCCTAGCTGCATGCTTGCCTCAAGTTCCGAGTTCTTGAGGAGAATTGTCGTGGCGAAGGGTGAAGCCTTGCCTTCTCTAGCCTCCTTATACCTCTCTCCTCATTGGAAATCCTAACTTTTATTTCTGGGCATTTTTATTCACCAAAACTTATGGAAATAGGTTTTTAAATCAAAAGCTAGATGGAATTACGGAGCTTCTAGTTTGCGTCGTCCACTGCAGCGTCCCGCTATCAGGATACTAACCCGCTGAGGCGGCTCAGCGACTAGGCCCACTTGATCCAACTTAGCTCATTCAAAATTCATCTATCACATAATCCTTTAATCTTAGGGAATAATCTAAACTCACAAAAATTTAAATTTACCCACGCCTAGATCGTCAGGGTGCTATAATGATCGGATGGGTCATTACAAAATAATAACAAAGCAACTGAAATTCAAAATACAAATTCTTTTGTTGCATTAGATAACATAGAGAAAGAACAACAAAATATTACGCCCCGAGTCTATACCCTGGATGTAACACGGTACTTGAAGCCACAAGTGACCCCAAGTCAACCCCTGGTCTATCATTCACTAGCATTCTGAGTAAATATGCACAGCGAAACTTTGAAATAATATCATAAAACATCTATGAAAGAAAAGTCTGAAAACATAAAGTTCAAAACATTTGAATAATACTGATAATTCTAAAAGAAAATCATGTCTGTCTGAAAGCCATCTAATTGAGGAGTTGCTGGGACAAGCCCACAACTAACTCAAAGTCTAACTGAAACTAATAAATGATTGAAAGAAAGAAATAATGCCCTCGGATGATGAGGACGCACACTTCACTGTTTAGGTCGAGAATCTGAACTATGTCGGCTAGTGATGCTGAGTCTGAGAACCTGCAGTTGTATCATGAAACGATACAACATAAAATTATGCGTCGGGTACTTTGAATGTACTAAATATGTGAGATGAATATACTGATAGATGTAAGTGACTGAACGGGAAAGACATGTAATGACCAACTACTTATCGAAACTGAAATCATCTGAAGTAACTTAGATGGTCAAAATGACCCTGTCTGGTGGTCAAAGACATGCCCTAAATCTAAAAGTTCTGAGTTTGAGAGACCACACTGAACTGATCTGAACTGAGCTGGACTGTCAAAACTAAGACTGAACTAAACTGACGAGTAGGAGAGTCTATAACCGACATATAACCACATGAGCTAGACGTGGAGTCCGATGTATACACTCCACCGGTAGGACCCAATATACCTTGCCAGGGTATAAAGGCATGAACTGGGTGATCGACCCTATATACCTTGCCAGGGTATAAAGGCATGAACTGGGTGATCACAAAAGTCTGGGGCCAATCAGGCCAAGTAATACTGTAACCTACGCTGGCAACGTAGTTCTAGGAACCTGGGTGCGCTAGAACCCCGGCCCGCTCGGTGCTAAGTCCTACTCCCACTGGAAACCTATACTAAACTGTTAAGCTGATAGCTCGAAACTAGGGTCCAAGACTACAGGGACATATCACTGAAAGTACCCTAAGAGCCTTATCAGACTAGATTTTGAAGCTGGGTTCTAGACTGGTCAGATCTTATTATATGGAAGTATCGTAACTGCCTAAGAACAAACTGTAAACTGAACTAGGGTCCTGGGGCTGGAAAGAGCTATAATCTAAACTGTCATGACTGCCTAAGGGACCAAAACTAGATTCTGAGTTTGATTCTGATATCTGCGAGGCACCACTAACACCTCGGGAAAAGACTGGAGTCAAACTAATCAGTTGACAATTTTCTGAATAATTCTGAAAAGATTCTACGTTCTAACTGGCCTGAGCTACTAGCAGCTAATAGAGAACTCAACTTATTCCAACAACACCGGAATTTCATAATATGTCGAAATTTGAAGAATTCAAAGGGGTTTCATCCAACAAGAGTAAAATCATTCTCATCAAGGGAATAATTTCTCACATATATATATGATAAGAATTTCTAGGATATTCAGCCCAAAAACATACTATGCAAAATAGACGGAATTTAATACACAATAATCTTTACTCGAAAATTTAGGGCTATAAATCATCTTGGCAATAACATCAACTATTTACTTATAAATTGATGAAAATCATACGAGTAATAAACATGGATATTATCCCAATTGAAATTAATGAAACCCAACACGAAACTTTATTCATATTCGAAGAACTCAGAGCTAAACTGATAGGGGAATTATAGGAGGGTTTTGGGGGACACAAGGGAAGGACAATTCCCTTGTTGAATTCCCACATACCTGACTAAAATTCTCCAAGAGAAAGAAACTTGAACTGTTGCAAGAGATGAGAAGCCCTAGTCTTGCTTGGAGGGTTCTTGAGAGGAGAACGTTCGACCTTTTTTTGAGAACTAAGAATGGGGAATGAGGAATGAACCGTTTTCCCCCACTAAAACGTGAAAAATTAACACTAAAACGATGTAGTTTAAAGCTTTGGAGAGTAGAAAATTACTAAATAGTCCTTAGAAATTCGATGGGAAAAATTGTCAGGTGCCCCTAACGAGTGACCTAATGGGTCGTGGTGACTGATCATGACTCGTGGTCACTCCCGTCAGGTACACTACCTGGGATCCTCAGTAGGTCACCATAAGGGATCACCAGTCGTGGACCACACTGTCTCATTCTGGAGATTTAATGCTAAGTCTAGTAACAAGTCACCTAATGAGTCGTTGACATAGATGACGACCAGTTGTCGACACTAGTTAGGTACACTGGTCAACTAAATATATTCCCAACTCAGGACTAACCACGAGTGACTTAACGGGTCGTGGTTAGTGACCACGACTCGTGATGTCCCTCGTTGGGTACACTGTCTCCCCTCTTTAAATTATTAAGCCTCCTTCTCACTATTCACCTGACGAGTCGTGGGGCCACTTAACGACTCATTAGGTGGGTCGTCCTGAAGCTTTTCTGTAGCTTTTCCAAATTTCCTGATTTAAGTCCCCGAATTACATTTGAGTTTTCGGGGCATTACACAAAATAAGTAGAAACAAGTGGAAAAAAACAAGTCGTGCAAATCCTGGATAAAAGCCTCTTTTGGCAAGACAAAGGAGAATGAACAGAAGACAAGTACAAGAGAGATCCACAAGATACCAGAAGCAACAACAAATAAAGATACAAATCAAGAAATAGGGAAAAACTTAGTAAAGGAATCAAATATTCAATCATTAGAGAATAATGAACCAACTAACATAGAAAATAATAGTCCCATAGAAGAACTACCAAAAGAACCAGCATAATCATCAGATAACTCATTCCCTCAGATCAAAGGACACAATTCAGAGAATAATATTGCTAAACTAAAGGCTAAAGATAGTGAACAAGATAGAGAGGATTGCATGGATAAGGAGTAAGACCTTGATCAAACCAATAGATCATAAGCAAAAGAGACAATTAAACAAGATACAGAAGATCCAAAAATTATATAGAATCAGTAGATAGTTAAAAAATAAAAATAAATTCAATAGAGCAATCACATACAGATACATCAAAATTTAAATGATCATAAGAAGAGGAGAATCATGATGAATAAGATGCAGACTCATGGATAAAAAATATTAATCAAATAGCAAAGGATGTAGACTTATCTCCTAAGCAAGTTGATAAAGTAAAAGGAAACAACAACGAACAAAAAGACGAGAAAGGAGAAAAGGAACACTCAATTCTTGTAAGACCTTTATCTAAGAGGCTTGCTTCAAAGAAAAGTCAATAATGATGAATAAAATGTTATTTTGGAATATCATATCACTCAACTCTCAATAAGTTTTTGAGAGAGTGACTAATCTGAATAGAAGAAATCAATATTGGTTAATTGGTTTGATGGAATATTTTGAAGCTTCATCAAACATAGTCAAATACAAAAGGATATTGGGTTTTCATACTACAATAGCTAATTGTTTAAAAAATAACCATGTTGACAAGACAACAATTATTGATCTCTATAATTGCAGACACCACTCAAGACTTAACTATCAAAATGGAATACTAAGACAGGAGGGAAGGGATTATTGTCACTGTTATGTATGCTTATTGTAATGCAGGAACCAAGAAAAAGTTATGGAAGTCATTATCTTATATAGTAAACCTATATCCATTGCCTTAGATAATAGGAGTTAATTCCAATGTTATTTTATCTAAAGAAAAAAAATAGGAGGTTTACCAGTATCTTTTCAAGAAACTGAGGACTTTGCAAATGGAATTACAAGAATATGGTCTATTTGATATGGGATATAGTGACAACACCTATAATTGGTGAAATGGGAGAGCTGATGTAGCCAATATATTTAAAAGGCTAGATAGTTTATGTAATCAAAAACACTTGAATGATCTTCTTGTTATAAAGGCAAGAAACTTAATAAAAAAGGATCCAATCATGCCCCTTTAGAAGTCTAGTGAGAACAAAATTCAGAACCAATAATAGGACCTTTCAAATTTCATAATTTCTGGACTAAACATGAAGATTTTTCAGAAGTAGTAAAGGAGCACTGGAAAACAGATACAATAGAAAATCCTATGAGTGTGTTTCACTAAAAATGAAAAATTTAAAGAAGGAACTAGTCAACTGGAGAAAATAGACTTATGGGTAATATATTTCAGAAAATTACTACACTAGAGGAGGTGATTCATACTAAAGAAGCACAACTTGAATTGGCACCCACACAGGAAAACAGGAAAATCTTATTTCGGGTACAGGCATACCTAACCAAATATCTTTATTTGGAGGAACAGTAGTAGAAACAAAAATCTAGAATGAAATGGTTTGACGATGGAGAGAGGAATACAATTTTTTTTCGTTAATGAAAGAAGGAAAAGGCTACAACTAAACATAATAAAGAAGGAGAATGGTGAATGGATTGAAGACATAGTTGAAATATCAAATGAAGTCTTTGACTTTTTCAAAGAAAACTTCACAGAAGACTATTTTTCTGAAAATATTGACATACTATAGCATATTCCCAAAAATATAACTAAACATCAAAATGAAGCAACAAAGAAGATTCCAGAAATGGAAGAAGTGAAAGTAACAGTATATGCACTAAGTGGAGACAGCGCTAGTGGACCTGATGGTTTTAATGAAACTTTCTACCAATCATATTGGAAAATCATAAAGGAAGATGTCACATAAGTGGTACAAACTTACTTTGGAGGAGCCACATTACCTAAATTTGTAACTCATACAAATTTAGTATTACTTTCTAAGAAAGACAAAGGTAACACCTTCTCTAATGTAAGGCCTATCAGTCTAAGTAATTTTATCAACAAGAAAATATCTAGGGTGTTACATGACAGAATGGTCACCGTGCTTCCACAGTTAATTTCTAAAAATCAAGTAGGTTTATGAAAGGAAGGAGTATAATGGAGAATGTGCTTTTGGTACAAGAAATCATTAGAGACATCACACTTATTACCAAGTCTACAAATATAGTTATTAAGTTAGATATGACTAAAGCATATGACAAATTATCATGGCTTTTCCTAAAGAAAGTGCTCAGAAAATTTGGTTTCTATGAAGAAGTTATTGATATGGTATACAAACTAATAGCAGATAATTGGTATTCTATTATCAATATATTATATTATGGATATTCATTGGATAATCTTCAAATTGGAGAAACATACGACTGGATAAGCTTTTAATGTGCATTTGTATTATAGTGAATGTCTAAGTTAGGGTTAGTTTTTTCCTATAAATAAAGAGATTCTCCCTCATTATATTTCACCCATCAAGAGAAATAAGAACTTCTCTACTTCTCTCCTTTATTCTTTTTGTTCTTAGTCTTATTATTTTATAACACGTTATTAGCACGAGACTCTACCATCTCAAAATTTAAAGGCTAAGGTATTATATTGCTTTTCTATTTCTTTTAATAAGGATAATCTTATGAAACATGAGTTCATTGACCTTCAAAATTTGGGAAAGAACTCCTTTCATGGGTGTTGTATGCTGAAATCCATTTGGATGCAATAGGTCTCGAAGACGCCATAAAAATGGAAGTAAAGCATCGAACTAAGATCGTGCTAAGGCTATGATATTCTTGCGTCATCATCTTGATGAAATTCTAAAAATTTAGTATCTCACTATTAAGGATCAACTTATTTTGTGGAATAACCTAAAAGTAAAGTATGACCACCTAATCATGGCCATCCACCCAAAGGCATGATATGACTGGATGAGTTTGACGTTTCAAGACTATAAGTATGTTCATGAGTACAACTCTGCCGTATTTAGAATTTTTTCTTAGTTGGAACTATATGAATAGACTATTTATGTTGTTGACATGATGGAAAAGATGCTTGATGTCACCAAGCGCACTTGATCGTCAAATACTATATAGAACGGTGAAGTCTTGATATCGTACCCACAGAGACTTGATAGACTGATTGCTTATGTTTTGAACCTTTATTTTGCTATTCCAGTAAACACAAACAAAATGTGAAAAATAGTTTTGGGAATTATTCTATGAAACTTGAAATGTAAATTTAATCAAGAAACTAGAATTGTTTGCAAAGTGTTTGTAATTCAAATGATGAGAGAAATCTGGGGTCTTGGCACTTTTGCTTTCAGGTTGAGTTTTAGGATTCGAATATGCTAGACAACATTCTTCTAATATTGCTAGTTGTAAGCTACTATTGCATTTCTTACTATTCTCCCAAATTTACAAGAACTATCTCATGAACCCTGACACCTATATCCCTTGCAAAAGAAACATGAGACGATGAATGAGGATACTTGTTTCAATTAAATAGGATTGCAGGGTATCCCTATCCTTAGCAACGAAATTAACTCTTAAACTATTTGAACAAGAGCCAACAGATAATATTCGCAAGGTGATTAATCTAATGAATAATCAATAAAAACAAGTAAGCATAAACAATCTTTAAAAGAAGAATTGAAAATCTAACATAAATGAGCAATCAAACTACAACAATCAGTCATGGACAAATCCTAGAACAGGAGTTTAGCCACTCATGTTCATGTGTAAAATCCAAGAATTCATAATTCAAATTAACAAAGTTAAAGTAAAGAAGAAAAACCTAGAAAAAAATGAACTTCTTGTCTCTCCCCTAAAAATACTGCATACAATTTGTCTTCTGATTAAAAGATACCTAACAAATGCCCTAGACTAGGTATACATAAGCTAGGTAATAAATGACTCTTTTTCCCTCAAGTAGCCCAGCTTTTAGACTTAGAATATCCGCCCCAAATAGCCCCTTGCGTGCCGCACGACCTATCTCACCAAACATGGCTTGAATTTCCTCTGAAGTTTGATCTCTAGAGCGCCGCACTATCCATCTTGTTAGTCAAATTCTGAAAATCAAGGACCTAGTGTGCCGCACCTACCACTGCACTAGAGTGTCAGAAAATTTTCCAAGTCTGGAATCCCTTTGGTGCGCCACGCCACTCAGTTTGCCAAGGTGTTGATCAAAATTCTTCTGAAGTTTAGGCTCTGGCGTGCTACACTAGCCCAAGTTAATTTTCTCTGAAGTTTGGTGGCTAGAGCTCCACGCCAGCTATCTCACCAAGTATATTTTTTTTTCAAATTCTTCTTTTTTCACATATTGGACTATTTTTGAGTATTTTTCCATATGTTACCTGCTAAAACCATATAAAAATACTTGTTAGCTCATTTAACACATACATTTATGAAATCATGCATTTCATAAGGATAAATATCTCAAAACAAGGTAAAAGATGGGTAAAAGTATGCTTAACATCAACACTCTCCACCTTCCATGCCTCAAATGTGCTCTTGCAATAGCAATATTGAGAGAAAGATTTCAAAAAGTATTTCAACTGATTTCTCATCTTCTCATAGCTGAATAAACTAATGTTTGTTAATTAAAAATCATGAGAATCGACATACTGGATCTACACTATTTTCTAAAGTGAATGAGGTGTAAAGCCACCATGCTAGGATGGAAAAGATTGCGTTGTGGTCATGATTATGATTAATAAAGAAATCATGTTCCTAGTGTTAATCATTCATCAAATAAAAAACACCATAAAAAGAAAAAATAAAAGGAAAAAAAGCGTGAAGTAGTATGATGCTTTCGATGCGGTGGAAAAGGACATTATACACGTGATTGTCGTACTCTCAAACACTTGATTGATATTTATCAAGTGTAACACCCCAAAACTTTCCTAGACCAGATTCGGACGTTGCATGAAAAACCACAGAAAAACTAGAAAATTTTTGTCTCAAATAACCCACACAACAGACCATTGATGGAACCAACGGACTGTTGTATGGGGTCGTGGGTTGCAGTAGACTTCTTCAAGTGGGAAACAATGGGACGTAGGATGACCAGTTGAACCTAACAACAGGTCTTCCTGTCATCCGTTGAATCCCGAGTTCAGAGGATTACCGGATATTTCCCTGAGACAACGAGAGGGAACAAAAGCCCGTGGTTACTACCAATGAGCCATTTTTACCACCCATCATCTATTACTAGACCTCAACAGTGTGGACCATGAGTGGATACAACGACCCGTTGGTTCTTCCAACGAGTCGTTGTTAGGAATCATTGTCTCCATGCTAGTTTTCCTATGCATTCTAGCGGAAGGTGTCAACGGCCCGTCCTTTGTTCCAACGGACTGTTGTATCCTCCCCCGGGTCTTTCCAGTGAAGTCTGCTTCAGGAACCAAAACCAAAAAAATCATTCAATAGGCCGTTGTTTGAACCAACGATCCGTCCTGAGATCCATTGTTCAGGGTCGGGCAGTTTTCAATTCTTTCTACTAGGGGTATTTTGGTATTTTCCCAGCCTTTTTAACTTGAAACCATGTCGTTTTAGGTTCGTATAGGAGGGAATTAAAGGGTTAGAATGACCCTTTCCTTTCATTTTTCTCAACTCCCTCAAGAACAGAGCGTAAAACTTCTCTGTAAGAATAGAGCAGGAACTAGGGTTGATTTTCTTCTCAGTTTTCTCAGGGGTTTTCACCGTGTTTTCTTCTTCGGGTATGTGGGAATTTAGCAAGGAGATTGTTCTCCCCTTTTTTCCCCCAAAACTCTCTCTCTGTTCACTTTCAGTCCTAGCCTTGAGTTTGCGAATTTGAAATTATTACTATCGTTCTTGGATTATTGCATGTGGAATCCTATCCTATGTTGATTGTAGCTATTTTCCACCAGTTTGTAACTAAAATGATGATTGTTCCATCAACTTAGAAATTTAGCCCTAACTTTTGAAAAGTCAGAAATTAGAATCATGTTTAAGCTTTGAATTCTTGAGAATTGTTTGCATCTTTCAGAGTTAGGGACTTCTATAATGATTGTATGTGTTAAAAACTCAGTAACATGTATGTTATTCAAATTTAACCAGAAAGTCTATATATTTTGTATTTCTCAGAATTGTCAGTTCAGTTTCAATCAAAGTACTAGAGTATTCAGTGTTAGTTAAAAATGTCAGTTGATCAGTTTGACTCCAGTATTTTCCCGAGGAGTCAGTGGTGCCTCTCAGTTATCAGAATCAGACTCAGAATATAGTTTATTTGGTCCATTAGGCGGTTATGACTTTCTAGTTATATAGACCTGGCCAGCCTCAGGACCCGAGTTTAGTTATATGTTTGTTCTTTAGACGGTTACGACGCTTCCAGATAAGCAGCTCTGACCAGTCTTAGAACTCAATTTCTAAATCTGCTCATATAAGATGCTCTGGGAACTCTCAGACAGTATCCCTGGTCAGTTATAGTCTTGGGCCCCAGTATCGATCTATCCGCTTGTCAGTAGTAGTTGTGATAGAATTATCCACTGGGAGTAGGACTTAGCACCGAAAGGGCCGGGGTTCCAACGCACCCAGGTTCTAAAACTACGTTGCCACCGTAGGTTATATTTACTTGGCCTCTTATCCCCCTCTTATAGTGATTTTCACAGTGCATGCCTTTATACCCTGGCAAGGTATATTGGGTCCTACCGATGGGGTGTATACATCGGACTTCACATTTAGCTCACGTAGTTATATGTCGGTTATAGACTCTCCCACTAGTCAGTTTAGCCTACTCTCATATCTCTTAGTTCAGTTCAGTTCAAATTAGTTTAGTGCAGTATCTCAGACTCAGTATTTCAGACATAGGGCATGTTTATGACCATTAGCCAGGGTCATTTTTGACCATATCAGTTATATTCCAGTTGTATTAGTATTCAGTATTTTTAGTTGGTTATTTCATGTCATTTCAGTTCAGTTACTAGTTCTTTCATGTTATTTATGTTTCCCTCACTTATTCAGTATATTCAAAGTATTGACACATACTTTTATGTTGTATCGTTTGATGATACAGCCGCAGGTTCTCAAACCCAGCACCGTTAGCCAATTACATTCGGTCTCTCTATCAGCAGCAGCACTATGAGTCCTCATATTCCGAGGGCACATTTTATTCATTTCAGTTTCTTTATTGTTTTCAGCCAAACTTAGAGTTAGTTGGGGGCTTGTCCGAGCAACTCCTTAGTTAGAT
>JACEIK010008295.1:8650-39315 GCA_018107945.1 Datura stramonium
ATAATATTTTAAATTCTGACACCGTATTTCTAATTGAGTCATTAGTCAACGACCCCAAAATGGGGACACCATCCATTTTTGCATTATTATTGTTTATTATACATTTTCCCCACCATGATAAATGAATCTTGCTTCAAATGTATTTGTTTTATGGCAAGCACATAGCAACTATTCTATTGGATTGGAAGATTTAAAAATCATAATTTGGAAACTTCTCACATTAAAATATCTAAACTTTGAGTTAGAAAAAAAAAGGAGTTTGTAAATTGTTTGCAGCATTATTAAGAAAAGATTTTGATATGAACAATTAAATATTTGTTTTATACATGAGAGAAATAAGATTATCTCTAGATCCTTTCAAGTATGACATAATTTATTGTACAAATTTCACCCTAAAAGGTAGCTGAAATATTCTTTATCCTATTTGGAAAAACACAACTTCACACTGAGAAAAATAATGACATTGAAATCTATATGTTAATTTTAATCATGTTTGCGAACTTACTCGTGATCTTGTAGATTCATATTCATAAAATACTGGTCTTATCGCCTTACTTGTATGATTGCACTTTTTCGTGACTAACAATTTCTCCAATGATATCTAGTTTATTTAAAGAAATATTCATAAATTTGCTAAAACAGATCAATATAAATAAAAAGCGAATTTGATAATTACCAAATAAATCATTCTCGTCAATATCAAGTTGGTTAATCAACTCCTCAATGCTCATAAGGCTGTAAATTAAAGATATGCATAGCGAATTCTCGATCATTTATTTTATTCACGGTTATTTTATTAGTAAACGTCAGCCTCAACTTGTGTTTATTGATCTTATATTCGTGTTATTTGGACCAACAATAAAAAATTTCACGATATACAGACCCAACTCATTTATTTTTCCTCTGAACATGTGGATAACATACCTATTCACAGTTGCGTGGATATGATCTCTTACAAAAAGTCCAATACCTATATTATATCCATCACAAGAGTAGTCAACATAACATATGTATTCATAGTGACAATAAGATGATACAAATAACTTTTCCACCTACAGTAACATCTCTATTGAAATTGAATTATCTATTTTTTTTGCGATCAGGAACCATCCATAATCGCACGACACGAACTTTCAAACACCATTGCATCTTTGTTTCGGATATCTAACTGATAAAGTCAATTTTAGTAGATACTTTTTTGAAGATTCTCTTTGGCTTTAAAGTAGTTTTTTTCCAATATTATATACTGAACCGTTCGTATTATGTTGAATGAATCCTCCTAAATATATATAATAATTCATAAAAATCTTTCATATTATAATGACTATAATTATGGGCATATCTGCAGGAAATAAAATTGATTAAATTATTTTCTATTAGAATGACTCCAATTATGATGTGCTGCTATGACTCTAATGTAGAAAATATTTTAATCAAAATAATTTTCTATAGCATCTGATTATAAAATTATAATTAGTTAAATGTGAGTGATATGTCTACAGAAAATAATATTGATTAGATTTGTTACACCCCGTAAATTCACGACATGTAGATGGCCTATTCGCATGTTGGTTAAGAGTCTTGAATGCCATACATGCTAGGAAAAGGCCCGGGGAAAGACCAGCAGGAGCGACACGTTGAACCATCGCGAGAGGCATGAGACCTCCTCCACGATAACGAGGAAAGTGTCACGGAGGCTCACCTCACGCCCGATACGAGCGTGTCACGGGGCTAGGCACCTCAAGTGATGCCACAATCTGCGAGGTGAGGTGCGGCCTCAAGTATAAAAACTTTTAACTTCGGTTTTTATTTCATTTTCTCACCTTTTAATTTCGGTAAACGATAGAGAACATATAGGAACGAAGATTTATGATAAATATTGTCTTAAACCAGATTCTGTAGTCAAACGCGGTCCAAACTCAAATTAACTCAGGATCTTAGAAATATAAAGTACTGCCGAGAGAACATTTGGGAGTTAGTTTCGTGAAAGTCTGGCCAGAGCGAATCGTCGTCTACCGAACTAAGGTAAGTGGAATTGCTCCAAATTGGTGTCAATATATTCCCTAGCCCTAAATTGAGCATTTCTCCCTTCTGGACCTGCGAGAAATAGCGAGTTTTCGATCATTTTTGATAAGTGAGGATTGAGTATATATATTAAAGTGTTATCTTAACTTCCAGAATATTTATGTATTTAGTCTAATTGATATATATATGAATACGGTTGGAGGAAATAGTTGAATATTGGTCGAGTTACGCCGGTTAATGGGAATCGGGCAAGGCGAGGTATGTAAAGCTAGTTCCTCGGCAAGTTAGTAGTCTCGGTATAGTAAAATAGTTCAAGGCTGAGTAGAATGTTTGAAGTCGCGTGTTATGTTTAGCTATGAATATTAGTACGATATTGGAAGCATCATGTTATGTATATTGTGAAACTTACTAGCACGATATAAACTCTAATACTAGTGTTAAGCGTACGAGCGTGCCCCGTATGTGATTGATGAAATATGTTAGGGTAACAACATGTTGAATAAAGCCCACAGTAAAAGCTAGCTATACTGAGACTACAGTAAGTATTTGAAATAGAATGGTATAAAATGAAGTTTAGAGATACGGGTTAGAGATAGTAAATCATGTTACCATGGAACTCGAGTCATACAACATGATTCCATTAGATAAACACATACCATTGATGTTAGATTCGGCACGGTATGACGAAGGAAGATTATGCATGCTGCATTATCGAGTCTCAGTGTATTAAACACATACATATCCACTATCATTGAACAACATGTAGTATATATATACGTATTATTACCACTAGTTTCGGCATGTGGTATATGCGGTGTATTACTAGTTGGTATTTATGTGTGTTTAGGGTTGGATTACCTAGCATTCATAATCGCCCCGGGGGGTTAATAGGCTGTATCGACTTCGTCGCCCGGCCGAGGATATGTCGCTACGGAGTGGCGTGCGTCCCACGAGGCAGAAGATGGGATGCGGTTTCCCCGTATTATGCCTTGATCGGCTTTCATACACCAGGCCAGGCGAATGCAGCACGGTGTTGGTCAGAGTCCTCCAGGACTCAGTGCGATTATAGTCGGGGCTCGAGCCGAGTGCATACCCGGGGTGGCGGGATGCTTATAGTTATTATAGGAGAGAGACGACGGGGTAGGGGTATAGATTGTGTGTTGATTGCTTTCCGGCTTATGGGTAGGTAAAGTTTGTGTGTGCTATCTTATGTTATGCTATGTTATGCCATGTTACGCTAGATACGAGTAGATCGACGGTAGAGCGTTACATTTCCAGGTATGACTCCTACTCCTTCCAGCATAGTTGAGAACGGGCTTAGCTTTAATTTTGATCGGTTTGATCTATTCTTTCTATTTGGTTCCTCAGTTGTATTGTTGTTTTGGATATTTTAGTTATTGTTTAAAACGAAATTATATTTTATGATACGAAATTATAAATATATAAATTAATATTTTTATAAAATTATTTATTATGAAAGATATAAATTAAAAATTAATAAATAAATTAAAAATATAAATACAATAGTCAAAAGTTTAAGACCATTGACTTTCAAGATCATTGCCAAATATCTTAGCAAACATGGGCCTCGAACCGAAAGCAGGCGAGAAAATTTTAAAACATAACTACTTTCCAATCTTTCTAACTAATAAATAATCACTATTTTAAAATTTTAAAAAAAATTCACAGTGAAACTGTAAATTTTAGGGTATAACTTATATTAACTTCTTCTACAGGAAGGATTTGTGAAATTTTCTCATTGCTTCTTCTAGAGACTCATATATGTACATCTTTCTCAGAGGCTAAAAGATAAAAAAATTACTTTCTAACTAATTCTACTCTGCTGTGTAACAGCAGCATTTTTATACAGCTTTTATAATTTCTAAGAATAATCTGTGTGAAGATACTATCCTATATTGTGTATAAATACACCTATCCGTATAAATGTGACTGAATGTGAAGAGTGCAGTCCTTTGTGTGAGCCCAATTAGCAAAATCAACATTATCAAGGCCCAACTTTTCCTTCTTCTTGGAAGATTTTGCACCCAGTTGCGCTTTAAAGTGATTAGTCTTTTAATTTTGCTTGAAAAATCATATATACGGTCTTTAATTTTTATCCATGAAATGCATTTAATGTGATTTTATGAACGAAAATGCCTTTATTTATGTTAATCCTCCAGATTATTTTTCTGTGCTCTCTTTATTTGCCGTAGTATTCTCTCTTTCCCACTTCCTCTCTCTCTCTGCTCTCTATTTTTGCCGTTTATTGATCAGCCACAACTTATTTTTTATTCTTCTGAATCTGTTTATTGTGAAATTTATGTATTTTCAGGGTGTTTTTAATTATTTAATTTATCAGTTCGTCTTTTGATAATTTTTGCCCTTCAAGCATAAGTTGTGTAATATTTCTATAATTCTGCTAAGTCATGGCATAAAGCAAAAAGTTTATTAGATGGAAGGAAAATCGCTTTGTGACATGATCGCGTAGGCGTGATGTAAAAAGTTTATTAGATGGAAAAAAAATAATCGTCTTGAAAAACGCAAGTCATGGCGTAAAGCGTAAATGTAAAGGTTTATTAGATGGAAAAAAATAAAATTATGCCCCAAAAGAACAAGTCTTATGACATTAGACATAAGTTTAAAAGTTTATTAGATAGAAAAAAAAGAAATTATCTTGAAGGCACTTGAAGTCGTACATAAGAGCGTAAGTGCGAAGAATTTATTAGATGAAAAATAAGTAAATAAATGCTGGCCTTAAGTCATGACCTGAGTATAAGTTATAGATGCGGTGGTTTGCGTAGAAAAGTGAAGACTTAAGCGTAAAAGCTGACTTTAGTAGCAAATTTATGACTCACCCATAGCAAAGTAAAATTCATGCCCTACGATTTTATTTTTATTTTTTTGCTTTTAAGGATATTTTTAACTATTTTTATTCTTAAAATCTTTGAAGAAAAAAAATTAAAAACCACAAATTTAAAGATAAAAATTAAAAATGCGTAAATAAGAGCGTTTATGCGAATAAGCTAGTACTTGTCCACTTTGTTTTGTCCGAAGTATTATAGTATCATCTTCATCATTTGTCGCTGAGCTTGAGTCAGTGTGATATTCGACAGAAACTAACATTGCAAATTTGCAATATTCTGGAATTTTGCTTGTGGGATTCTAAATTTAGAAGTAATAGGTATTTAATAAACAAAAAATAAAAACACAAGAAGGCCAACAAGTGACATGTGGGAGCTATTTCTCTCGAAAAATTTGATTTGTCACCCACTCTTGCCTCTCTAAAGTAGTTGGAGTTTAAATATGCAATTTTAAGTCGAAAACATTAGTGAATCTGTCCCTACTGCCAAGAAAGTGAATCATACTGCCAAGAAGTGAATTTGTAATGTTCAGAAAATTATTCTTAAAGATTACACCTTAATATATTTTTTTGTTAAATAAGTAAAATTCAATATAAATAAATATCAATAATATCATAAAATATTTATCAAATATAAAAATATTTTTTTTTTAGATCGACTAAAAAAAAAAAGAAAGTGTGCCATTTAAGATTAGGGGTCATCTGGTTGCAGTTAAATTATGCAAAGTATTAATTTGCAGGTATTAATTATGTATGAATTGAATATACGAGATTCCTGGCCTGAATTATTTCTTATTGAATGTACGATTTGTGTGTGAAAATTAATATATATTTATATAATTTTCAAAAGTTAAATATTATTTATAATTATAATCTTAACTTTTGGGTTAAATTTTCATTTTAACTTGTCTTAGTCCACTACATTTATCTAGATTAAATAAAGTTATAAAAAAATTTAATTTACTTTTTAATTTTATTTTAAAATACAAAAAAAATAAAAAAAATAAAAAAAATAAAAAAAATAAAAAAAATAAAAAAAATAAAAAAAATAAAAAAAATAAAAAAAATAAAAAAAATAATAATATTATTTAATAAATATTGTAATTTTCTCTTAAAAATACATTTTCTTTCTAATAATGAATAGTTTTAAAGGGGTATGCCGCTTATTTTGAAATGGAAGGAGTAACTGATTATTCTTGCCCCTTCTGAATATTGAATTTCCTTTATTTGTATTTATTGTCATTTTATTCTTTAAGTTTAAATAAAATGTTGGAAAACCAGTAACTCAGCATCAATTCTCACATCCAACTACTTAAGAACTCTTGTTTGGGTGGCCCAGGACTCCACTGTTATAAATCAGTGTTCATGGTTACCATGTTTTCATTATGTTGAAGAGTTTGATTTACCATATATCAATAACAAATAAAACCAGAGGAAAAGGCATAGTCCATCAAGAGGTCAGCCCAATTTAAACTCCAGCACACATAGATCCACAGTGATTCTCCAGCCCAATCCTGCATTAGATCCAGTAGGTATAATTAAGGGGGATTAATGGGAACGCTCGTGCAGCAAAAAATGATTACTTGAAAGTATTCATTTTAAAAGATATATATTCACAAAATTTCGAGTCTTCTTTTTCATCTCATTTTTATTTTGAATTGAATAGAAAATTTCAGTTCTGTTTTTTCATACTTAAAAGAAAACAGAAATTTACAAAATACCCAACAGATACATACTTGTATATATACTATTCACATGTCATTATACCTTATGTGAATTTATACCTACAAAAATATAATAATGTACAAAATTATGTTGTGTAATCTTTTAATGGACTAATTTATTAAATGGGTACAAGCGGATAGTCAAGCGATGAATTTTAATACATATTTTTTTCATCATTTACTCTACCATTTATTTTGAATATTAAATTAATTTAATCTTATTTAACTTTAAAATTAATTTAATTAACTGTTGAAAAGCAAAAGGAAAAATATTTAAAATTGGAGGGATTACTTCTTTTTGAAGAAAATTTGTCAAGTCAAGTGTTTATTGGTTCATTCATTTTCTGTGTAGGCAATGAGGGGGGGAAGAGAAAGGAGGAACAGGAAAAAAGTCATGTTGGAATATTGTGAGATTGAATGATTACTTTCTCCCAGCTCTTACCTAATAAGCAGAGACATTTAATTTAGTCATTCTAGTGTTCACATTGCCCCCAGCCTATCACTTCGACGAGTTTGAACACCAATTTAGAGTGTGCACGTGTCATTTTCCAATATAACCACCAACAACACTATTGCTCCTATCTGAATATTTTCATCACTTTCCTTTGTTTTCTCAATGGAAAGTAAACATGTACATAACCAGGGCCAGACGCAGCTCTTAGTTATCAGATTCACTAGAAAATAAATATTTTTAATCAAAACATATATTCAGCATAAATTTATAAGTTCAAAAATATTTTAGAAACTAAAATTGTACATAAAATAAAAGATATTAGATGTATTTGTTGGTTTGGTACAAATACTTTGTATGAATAAGTATTTTTCTTGTTCATATTATAAGTAAATGCCATTGGAATTTAATTATTACATCATGCGTTTTATCTTGTACTAGTTTTAGTATATGCGTACGTGCGTATCAAATTTATATTAATAAAAATACTTGTAAATACATATTTAAAGCATGTTTATATAACAATATAAAAATTTTAAAAGGAAATTATAAATTTCAGAATAATGAATGATTATGTTAGGAGTTTGATTCTTCAATACAATAGTTTTTTCTTCAAATTTATTTTAATACTTATTTAGTGTACAAAAATATCTTAGAAATAACGTTTGATTGATTAGTAAAATGATTCCCTTTTACATAGAACACTTAAATCTTACATTATGTGTATATTTCATGTGTTAATATTAAAAATTTTATATTGCTACATTATTAGCAGTTAGCATTATGAAAAGACATTGTAATACAAAGTTGTATAGTAGAATAGGGAACATATAAGAAAATAAATATTTTTTTAATCCAAAACATATATTCAGTTCAAAAATATTTTAGAAAAATCCTAGAAGTGTGTTAAAAATAGAAGTAAATTTCTTAGTGCACCCAAGTAAAATAACCAAGTGAGTTGGAGTTCAAACTCCGAAGTTAACTAGAGCTTACATCCGCAACAAAAGCAAATGGCAACCTGTAACACAACATTTAAATATTTTGGATACCTCATGGCGCGTGGGCCGCATCCACCTGAATGAATCTAAACACTTTGTGAAGGCGCTACTCGCCTAACAGTTTTGTCTTTCTTTTCTCCCTATTTCTGGATCAACTTGTGAAACAACAATTACCGTCATCTAAGGTACCATAACAAATATGTAACAAATAGTATTGTAAAATAATTCATTGCATAGGCTTTTCCATTTATTATGACCATATAATATGCTTACGACACTTTCATCGCTTATAATCATGTATCATCAGATTATTACACATTCATTGCATAACTGGATAAATAATTTTAAAATGAAAAAATAAATTAATGTCTTCATAATTTTCTTCTGCTTATAAATAGAAGATTAAGTCATATTTGAACACAAAGAAGCAAGAAATGGGACAAAAATGAAGAACTCACTTCACTAAGTGGTTCATTACCTGGGTGACACCACCTGGGACTGCCTGTGTTCCCAAACATTACATTCTTCCACCATCCCTACGCCCCGATGGAACATTGTCCGACACATGCTTGCCCATTGTGGATCTATCATTACTGCGCCGCCCTCTTCTTCGGCCTCAGATAATCCAGGAAGTACACCTGGCTTGCAAGGAACGAGGTTTCTTCCAGGTACTTCTCGTCATGTCGCAAGCAATCATGTACTAGAATGATATGGTTTTACCTTATTTTGTCACGTTAATGCATATAAAGGTTCTTCATGCTGTCATGCTGATACGATTTAAGAGATAACAATATGTACCCACCAAGTAAATAAAAAAAATGTTTGTCACATTCCTCATAGGTAGATAAAAGTATTTGGAAATCAAGAAAAAAGAAACAACTTCATGCAGCATGGCTGGTGCATGGAAGCTCATTTGTCTCCTCCTCTCTTACCTTTATTTTCAGTGATGACGTCCTAGATTTCAGATACTTAGCAGTTAAGAAAAGGCTTAAGAAGTTCTTCACTAAAGCAACCTGAACGTAAAATAACAGCGTAAAGCACAATATGACCTTGCAGGTAGTCAACCATGGAATCCCATTATCAGTCATGAAAGATGTATTAGATGCTGCGGCTGAGTTCTTTGATTTACCAAATGAAGAGAAAATGCATCTCTTGTCTCCAAATGTTCATGATCATAGAGCCTATAATGCCAGTCTAAATGATCTCAAAGACAAAGTATCATTTGGAAGATTTCCTCAAGCACTATGCTAATCCAATCTCAAATTGGATAGATTTATTGTATCAAAACCCATGTTACAAGTAAGTCTTGCATTCTTTAGTGAATATGTTTATCTGAAATATTTCTAATATACATATTCTCAATACTTAAGAAGAGCATAATTTCAAGAGCCTAAACTAGCTCATCATGCAGGAGAAAATGGGAAATTACACAAAAGGCAGTACAAAAGTTGGAAGAAGAACTCATAGAGTAATTTGAGAGCTTAGAACTAAACCCTAACTACTTACATGAAGACATTACAGAAGGCTCCCAGGTTATGGCGGTTAATTGCTATCCAGCATGTCCTGAGCCGGATCTTGTGCCTAGGCTTGCCACCACACCTGCAGTTATTCTTTGCTAACCATCATTCTTCAAAATCATCAGGGCTTGCAAATCATGGATCGAGATGAAGAGTGGCATTCCGTTCCAGTCATTGAAGGAGCCCTCATTGTTCTGGTGGGAGATCACATGGAAGTATTGAGCAATGGTCGCTACAAAGGTGCTGTCCACCGAGCAACAGTTAACTCAGAGAAAAAGCGTCTTTCTATAGCCAGCCTTCACAGTCTAGCATTAGGTAAAAGTTAATTCTCTTTCAGCGCTTGTCGATGAACAACATATTTTGTCCTATCAAGAAGGAGGAATCAGTGATTTCCTTGACTTCATTTCTGGAGAGAATATTGTGGAAGTAAAGTACATAGATAAATTAAAAATAAATCCATGATGATTATAGTCCATGGACAACAGAGCAGGCAATACTAGAATTCTCATTGTTTTTTTGATAAAGACTAGAAATTCTCATTGTTACACTCTTCAAACTCCATTTTGTACAATCTGTGTTCGCACTTGTTAAACCCAAAGGTGTATAACCAGTAGACATCTTTCCTATGTACTTTGTGCTAATATCACTTGTGAGAGGTTCTCCTTTCTTCATGCTGGAAGCTACTGTGAAAAATAAGGATTCAAGGATCCCGCAACTTTTGCATCTTGGTAGCAGGACTTGAACCTCGACCGTGGGATTAAAGGCCCAATGTTGAACCAACTGAGCTACTAACAAAATTAAGACGCATCATCAGGATCTTCAATAAATCCAGTGATTTACCTCAGTTAGTTAACATCGTAACTTCAGCAACTAGCAGCCAGTAACTGGAAAACAATAGTTTCAAATTGTAATTAGTTCGAACATCCACTACATTTAGTCCAGTTTAAGTAGAGTCTGCCACAAGTTTAGAACTGAGCCACATTCATCACTGATAGATGCAATTGCTGGGGAGCATGTGCTGCATATGGTAACATTTTGATAGTAAATTGACACAAGAGGTAGTTAAGACTAGTAAACTAAATTAGACATACAAAGTAGTATATGTCTCACATATGATATTCGCAAAAGTCCCAAACCTTCATCCTGCTAATGTTCAAACATCAAGCTGTTTCCCTCAACACTATCCACTCATTTCAAAACTCGTTCAAAAACTTGAAATTGTTGCAAATCAAGGAATAAATTTTCGAAATGAGTACATATGATTTCTTTATCTAAATTGGTTATTTTACATAGCATTTACAACTTGGCAAACTTGCAAAGCTTTCCCCAGAGGTTATCTCCGTGCATAATCAGAATCAATCGTTAATGTTTCTCTAAATGAACAATGCACTTTGTTTATTTTAATTGTTTCTATTACTTCCAATTAATTCCTTATATCAGCACATGAAATATAGATTTAGTCATTGTTAGTTCATAATTCCAAGCTAATAATGACTGTTTTCATCATAGAGTGATTAGGTCATCTCCTTAGAAAATAAGCATGACATATCCTCATATCTCGTAACTCCAAAAACATATAAGATTTTCACTCTTTTTCCTTAAGAGAATATTGACCTGAACAACTAATTCAGAAGAGGGCAAGATTGCTATGTTTTTCCATTCAGATAGGTGTGAAGGTCAAATTTCCTCCTTTTTGGCACCAGCCTGACGACTCTCCAATTATTTAAACAACTACACTTTTCTGTCCCAAAGGATAATGGATAATAGTTAAAAGCCAAAACATCTGATATTGGAGAACAAAAACGCACATTAATCGTATTTCAGTTTTCAAGTGAGTTAAGTATTCATTTTCCTCCTTGATCTAACTGAGAATTTCTAATTTCTTCAGCTATTGACATATTTCTAGAAATTCAGTTTATGGAGCAATTTAAGTGTGTTAAGCAGAATTAACTAACTTATTCAGTATTATAACAAAAATCAGCTATTTGAAGTGACAAAAACGATTATCGTTCTTCTCATTCTGATGGTCAAATCATGTTTGATTTGCTTATCTTCTCAAAAAATATGAATAGAAAAAAATTTAAATTGCAGATACATGAATCTCACTATAATTAGTAAATTACAAAAAAAAAAATCATCAAAAGTACAGCATTTTCCACTGGTTCGAGGCAAAAAAAGCGCGGGAAAAACGCACGAAGGAAGTGAAAAATCGATTCAAGAAAATTAGCCGTCGCTCTCTGCACTTCTTCGCATCTCAGATAACTTCTCTGCCCCAACCGCCTAAGCCTCTTCTCCGTTCAGGAACACTTCGTTACTTTTCCTGATTTTCAATTTTGAACGAAGGGGCCTTTTGGATATGGGTAGACTAATTTCGTGCGCCGCGGGTTTACCGTATGCCTTTTCATTTCGGTCCCTCTGTCTAATGTAAAACCTGTCTATTTTTTTGTTTTATTTTTATATCGAGCGGTGGTTCACTAGTTAGCCACGTGCCTAATCAGGCAGCTCAAACACTTTCTTTGATTTATTTTATTTTAATATCGAATGTAGTTTCAACTAAATTTAGCCATGCTAATCTGAGGCGGCTCAAACACTTTCCCTTTTGATTATTTTATTTGTTATATGGAATGTTGTTCAAATACGTAATAGAGAGAAGAGAAGGAATGTAATCTAAACATTAATTGTAGACGACTTAAATTGAAATTATAGAATATTTCCAATAAATCAATCGTTTGATAATAATTACAGAATAAAATTTAAAATTAATTTGCAAGTGGTTAGCTAATTTCCAAAATTATTCACTTTTAATACTGCTTTTAAATTAATAAGAGCTATTATTTTATATTATAGACAATAAAATAATCTCACGAAATATATTTATTTGTCCCATTCAGCATGTAAAATTTTAAAAAAATTAAAATATTTGAAAAGAAAAAGAAGACAAATGGGAGAGCAGTGCAAGTGTGCAGGCAGTGAATATGTTGTAGAGAAGCTTTCCCTGGAGTGAGCTGGAGACAGCAGGATTGACATAGATCCAAAATAGATGCTTCTGCTAAAAATATGCCAAATTCTAGAGAAAAAAGTAAGAAACATTAATAAAATAAAATACCAATAAATTCCAAATATTCACTAGTATCCTATAATATTCTATACATTATACAATGTGAATCACTAGTTAAAGCAGGTAATATATCATCATATAGTTATGAGTTGTTTGGTTGCTGGTTATATATTAAAATTTGTATGATTAATTTTCTTTTGTTTAAATTTAGATTTGATTTAGAGTATGAAGATTAAATTAATTAATATTTAAAAAACTAAAAAAATAAAAAAAATTAACTTTTTAAAATAAAATTAAAAAACCAAAAACAAACACAAACAAACAATTAAAAAAACAAAAAAAACATGTAATTTAATTAAAATTAAAAATATTTAGAAAGTATTTAGAAAGTATGTAATTAAAAAAAAAATTCTTTAACTGTTTAAATAGTAATTAAGACAAATAAATTGAAATAAAAAAAATCATATTTAATAGGTTTTACTTTGCTTTGTATAAACTTCAGCATATCAAGTACGGTATTTAGTTATTATTTTACAACTTTATATAAATAAATAAAATAAATTTATGTATATATTTTATGTGAAATAAAAATTAAAAAACTAATATAAATAATGTACATGTATAAAAATACTAAAATGATAATTTTACCTATGAGCAATAATCCAGATGTTGATGCTGCTCACTACTGACCTCTTCCTCTTCTCAATCTACTTAGAAAAAAAGTCAGTGAACTGAAATATACTTTTCTCAAATTTTCAAGAATATAATTATAAACAAATATTCTATTTTAAAAATTATATAATTTATATTAGCAACAAACCAAACAATCAAATAAATAATTTATCTGTTGTAATTTTACTTATGCATTACTTATTGAACATAATTTTTATTCTTAATAAATGCGTAACTCACGATATTAACGAAAAGCAAATATGTCATAAAGCTATTGTACTTCTACTGTTTGAAAATAAGTGATGTTTTTAGGCAGGCGCGCGCCAAAGAAATTTACCGTTTAAGAAAAATATATTTTCTCATCATTATTAAATATTTTGAAAAGATGTAACTTTTTATTTCTTGATCATAATAAACTCTCTCCATTTAAATAAAGGTAAAATCGGAAGAACATCGTTAATATTTATTGATTATAAAATACAAAACACATTTTAAAGCAAAAAGCAAAAAATTAAAACCCCATTTATTTTTAAAACAAAAAAGTATAACTAATCCATACATAATTCTACTTAGCAACCTCGGTATAATGGCACAATTTTTTCAATTTATTTTATATTAACAATCGTTCCAAAAAAACGAACACATGTAACTATGAAATAAATGCTTCACAAAATTGCTTTCCCATTCAGGTAGAAATTAATACTCTATATTTTTTTACCGATCAAAAATTGTGATCGAATGAATAGGATTTTTAAATTCCCCAGAATTAGAGTTCGGTTTTGTAAATTAAAAAAATCCTTGCAAGGCCTTATGCAATATCAAATTGAATTAATCAAGATTCAAAATAATTATCGAATATTGAATGATAAATTAAAAAAAATGCATTATTTATTCTCTTATAATCTTCTCAAGATGGAATAATCTTTTTCCCATTCTCCCATTGGCAAATCAGCGTTTTTTTCCGTAATAGGGATAAGAATAGAGGCAGCAAGGCAGAATAAGGCGGGTTAAGTCTTATCAGCTTAATTTTTATCCTGTTCTGCTCCGTTTAAATTACTGCCCTATTTAGATACCTTCGAGTCCTGCTCTGACCTATCTCATTTAACCCCTCATTTACATATACACTACTGATGAACTAGAAAAAAAAATCATAATCAAGGATGAATTTTCCCTCATATGAGAATAAGTTCTTATTAATTAAGCAGAGTTACTTCCTATAAATTAAATTGCAAAGAGATTACTATGGAGAGAAGCAAAAACGTACAAAGGTTTGATAGCATGAGAAGATAAATGAAATGAAGTTTTTCTTGTAGCCGATTTAAGTAATATAGCTTATGCACGATTTTAAATAATACCGAAAATTTAATTACTCAGCTACTTGTATCTCAGTGCGATACCTACCAAACTAGTAAAAATCTGCTTATTTCATAAGCATATTTCAATTCTAAAATCTGTTTAAATTGAAAGAAAGTCATGATTAAATTACATATATATTTGGAAAATAGAATGTACATGCAAATGGAAAAGAATAAACATGTGCAATTGGCTACTGCCTTTATAATTAGTAATGAAATAAATTCAAAAATCAGAAAAAGTTAAGAGAAACACAATAGAGAACTTAATTAACGGTTAAAATGATAACAATTAAAAAAGGTATTATGTCTAAGAGAATATCCAGTGGGAAACAACTACTCCGCATTACTACTTTCTGAAGTTAAGGAATTATGTCCAAGAGAATATACATACAAGTAGGAAATTATACTGGATTGTTATCGTTTAAAATATATATCTCAGAAGCAAGGCGTGTGATTTATATATACACCACAATTGAAAGAGCGGTTTCAAGATTAGACTTATAAAAAAAAGAAGGTATTGTTTTGATATTAGAAGTTTTACGGTAGGCTTTGGCAACAAGTCAAGTTATTCGCAAAAACTAAAAGAAGAATTCAATGCCTCAATAGGCCGGATTGAGTAGCTCGCGATGAGCTTCCTGCTCCCACAATTCAAGTGGATGCCCGTCCCCTTTCCCCTCCTCCTCCCCTTCCTCGATAGCAATAAGAAAAAAACGTCGTCGTTATTATTCACAAGCATAGTTCATATACTACAACCTCTAAGGAATTAAATGGAAAAGGGGAAAGAGATCATGTTTCGTTAGAACAAAATATTAGAAATGGAAACCTATATAATAAAGTTGTAAATGCATGAATTGTTATACTCAAGAAACCTGCATGCAAACGTACCATGCAAATAGTAAAGCCAGTACTGCTTCTCAAGAATCATCCATCTTTAATTTGCAGAATTTATCAACTTTGAATGCTTTCTTCCTTACTATTTTTTGTTCTCAAGTAAATACCAATATTCTCTTACAGTCCCACTCCGACCATCACAAAGAATTTATATAGGCTGATGATGGTCTATTTCTTACACGTTGTACCTTCCCTCAGCAAAGGCAAGCCCTACCCCACCAAAGAAACACACACACACACACAAAAAAAAAAAAAAAGAAGAAGGGGTGGGGGGTGGGGGGGGGGGAGGAAATATATACCCTTTTATTCTCTCGTGTTATCATATCATTTCAAAATAAAAATAAAAGAAATTCCTCCCTCCGATATAATTTATGTGTCTTAGCTTGGCTTGTTACAAAACACATAAAGTAACTAAATTAAATGTTTAAATATTATATTTTTAAATTAAAAGTGTATATCTTTCACAATTTTCTGTAGTTTTAACCTTCATACCAGTTTATTATAGTGTTAATAAAGATAAAATAAGAAATATTAAAACTAAAAGATTTACTTAGTATAAAAAGTTTGAGACGGATTAAAAGAAAACAAAGAGTAAAGGGATTCAGTACCACGTGTGCTTACGAAAGATTATCAAGAGTTGAAATTCTTGAAAAATTGGTGGCTACATACTGATATTAGCTAAGATTCATTGCATGTTTTTGGATGATATTTCAATAAAATGTCCTTTAGTGCGTCATTTTATTAATGAAATTAAAAGGGGTATCCAACTATTCATTGTATTATTATACATTGCTTTTTTAACAAACTGAAAACCAGCAGATTTACAAAAACAGCTGCATATTGTGGTTTATTGGATTTCAAGTCAAAGAGGTTGTTTTGTTTCAGGTTTGCAACTTGGTCTCACACATGGACAACAAGATAACTTTATAGTAAACGGTTTTTGTCATGTATATATATGGCATGTTCTTTTGCTATTAATAACGATTTTGTTATGCCAACTAGCTCATATGCAACTTGGTCACGTGGGGGACATGATTTCTTTAGTATTTCTTCTTCTTTTTGTTTGCCTTTTGGGATGGGGAAGGGGGAGTAACTTCTCTTGCCATCCGCATAACTTTTAGTAGCTGTAACCGGGTGGAGCCGAGCGGGATCAGGGAGTTCATTTAAATTTTTGTTTCGTGAAAATTATCTTTTGTATATTTAAGATTAAAATTATTTTTATATATATAAGTAAATATTGAATTTCTTCAACTTCTTACGTATTTTGAGCTATTACAGTAAAATTTTGATTTAGCTGCGATTAGGAGTGTAAATAAATCGATTTGATTTGATATTTTTATTTATCGAATCAAATCGACATATCAGGATTTTTAAATCCATGCAAATCAAAACAAATGGAATCAACAAGAGTCGATTTTTTCAATCTTAATTTTTGAATTTTTTTGGTAAAGGCTATGCAACATAAAACATGAAACTAATGCTTTCAAATATATCTTTTGTCATAATACATAACATACAATAATTATATGGTGCTTTTTAAAGAAAATTAAAAAATATAAAATTAAGTCTCATTTCATTATGCTAAAACCTAGTATCACCAATAATAAAGATAATGAAAGCCCATAATATAAATTACTCTTACTAAGAGATAATAAAAATAAACATGGTATAATTTGAGCTTTATTGAATTACTAGATGCTTATGAGCAAAAATTCTATAAAGACTTTGGGGGTTAGGTGTGTTTGACAATAAACACAAAGTTTCCAACAGATACTGAGTTTCATAACCACAAACTTTCAAGAATGTAAGATCTTCTATCCAAGAAACATCTTACTTTCTGTTCATTGCCAATTAAATATATTAATTCTTCTATTTTCCCTCCCCAATTTCTGCTTGGATCAAAAGAAGGAATAAACTAAGGCAGTTCATTTTTAATTTTTATAACCGTGGTGTTTAGGGACATTTTAGGCATAATTAATTTTATGAGATACACATACCTCCACCAGCGATGAAGTCTTAGATAAGCTCTATCGCCAAGGTTAGGCGGATAGTAAATGTTTTAGTAATTTTTTGTCTCTGTTGAATTTGAACTGAATTCTCACGTTGTTCTCACCGCTTCATTGACCACTAGGCCACACCTTGGGTGCCGAGGCCGAGTTCATCCTAATTTTCATGATGGTATTGCTACTTTTCAAATATTTTGAGTTCCTCTCTTTTAGTTATCACCAAATGTGAGAATTATGCATACCAATATCCTCTTCCACCTGTTTTCTTCTCCCACATTCTTCTAGTTGCTCCAGCTCAGCGTAGAACTAGGCATGTTATTCCTATATAAAAAAGAACATGTGCATAGATTGCAATTACTCGTAATGTAGGAAAAGATGCTCATAGTCTCACCTTCTTGTCCACATAATACACATTACATGTACAAATTTGAAGACCTCTTCTTTGTAATTTATCTTGAGTTAGACATGCTCGCACCACTGACAAACAAAACATGATATCTTTGCAAATTTTATCTTTCAAAAAGAGCTTCGAGCTAGTACCCATTGATTTTATTAAGTTCAGTGCAATAGGTTGATGTGTTGTGGGGTTACAGCTGCTGAGCGGCAAAATTGAAAAAAATGCTTGGTCTTAGGTATGTTTATATAGATGTGAGGTGTTTTTATCTTTGTTTTTCGGGAAATCAAGTTTTGGAGTTGGATTGTGGAAAAGAAAGGGAAGGGTGCAAAAAATGAGCCAAATTTCGTCCTCGTACGAGTTGTACCTTGGTGGTAGGAGTCGTACCTTCTGGCCGTGATAAAATAGAGTTGCATAAGTGTTGGGGATAATTACGACTCTTAATGCAGTAGTAAATCTTACATTACCTATTCAAAAGTGCATGGAAAGGATACAGTTGTGCTTGCTTGAGTTCTGAGGTACGATTGGAAGACACGGGTCGTGATGAAAACATACAACTGCGTCTTAAGGAAGTAGTGGTGAATTCAGGAGAGCATGTCAGTTATCCTAGGTATGAGTAGAGACCACAGTGTAACATCAAATGGCACAAACCGTACTATGGACGTGGAAAACTGAAGAATGCCGGACTCACCAGAGCTAGACCACGACGGACAACTGTACGACTCGTACCATCATTGCTGAGTTGTACCTTCCGTCCATGACTTAGCTGATTTCAAGGCTTTATGAGTGCATACCTGAAATAGAAACCAGCTAGTAGCTTCATGCTGAACTCGTGAGTCATGTCGTGATAATTTTCTATTAATGTAGAAAAGGGCACCTAATTATTTGTATAAATACTTTTTAGGTTATTTTCTTTAGAGGCAGATACTTTACTTTGTAATCGTGATTCTTAGTTTCTTTCTCTTTTAGAGATCAAACCACATAGGTACTTTGAGATTTTCTTCATTGTGTGATTGATATCCTTACTTTTGATTATTGCAATAATCAATTGGTTTTATTAAATCATCATTTCATAGTTGTTAATTATGTTTTTCAACTTCCATAAAATCTAATACTTTTCTTGCAATAATGAATAAACTAAAACCTCACACCTTTAAGGATTGTGCAGGAATATGGAATAACTAACTAGGAGTTGCTATCAAGGTGATTCTAAATATCGCATGCTTGTATTGTTCATCTCTTCATCGTAAATATTTCTTAATGGTGCACAACATTAGGACTTACCTGTATTCCCTACTTGCTTGAACTTAGAGAAATAGAGATTGAAGAACAACAAAGGCTTGAACTTTAAGTTTCACTGAATAGCAGTTGCGGTCACATGATAGTTAATTTAGAAGTAGTGATGGGTTCCAGTGAAAATACTCGAGACCTAATCACAGGTGATTGAGTATAGTCATTTAATAGGAATACATCGATCATTTAGGATGAACCTATATTATCGGTTACAGGCTAGAAAGTGTTAAGGATGATCATAGTGTAACAACTTTGAAATTGTTATGATTCCATGGGGAACACTTCCTAGTTAATTGCATAAACTTGATGCAACAACAATTTAACACATTCTTACTTGATTCTTCTTTAAACCCACCGTTGAGATAAATGAATAAGCATAAATAGTAGAGTTATTTTTATCCACGACCATATTTCTGTGGGATTGACCCCAGCTTTAGTTGGGTTCTTTATTGAAAACGTATGTGTTATACTTCTTTATGGGTGTAATTTGAGTGTTATAAAAAATGGTGTCGTTGTCGGGGAATACGGCTAAGATTAGATTAATTGCTTGTGTTTAACTTTTAGTCTTTATTTCCTCGGTTACATTTTCTTTTTTACATTTAGCTCTATTCGAGCTATTGGAAAGATACCTAACTCGAGAGCAACCTCGTAAACGAGATAGAGGATAAAAGGTTGCTTGTACCTGCGGAAGGTTGAGTGTTTGAACAACGGCGGCCATCCTTATGAACCATGATGGGATGATGTCAGGGATACCGCTAAGATGGTAAATGCACTAGAGGAAATGGGGTCCTCGCTTCGGGCCCAAAGAAGTTGGACCTTGATCTATGAAGCATGCAGCTTTACTTTGACCATTGTCGAGTTGAATAACCACCAGATCTTAGACAAAGCTCTACCTCTATCTGAAATATGCATTTTGGGGGAGAACAACAACTTGCTAGTGATTGTGTTGCGAACCTTGTAGAATAGCAAGTTGGTAGTAATGTCGGTATAGAGAGAAGATATAAAGGCAATTAATTGGACCATTTGCTAACATGTTGATATCCCTCGGGGTAATGCACCCATAAAATTCGGCAGGCAAAGCGTATCAAGTATAGAGCACCAAACATCCACCTATGAGAAAGAGGTGGTGAAAGAGATTATAAAATGACTGAATCTTGGTGGCAGTTTACCCCATTGCGTAGTAATTGGTAAAATCAGAGTGCGGTAATGTATACTGAAAGCGGAATCATGATAGTGCCAAATGTGGAAAATGAGCTAGTACCGACAAGGCCGGTTAATGGGTGGCGTATTTCATGGACTAAAGAAAATTAAATCATTGGAAACAGACCACTAGATGCCTTTCCTGAATCAGTCTTTCTAAATAGATTAGCGAGCGAAGGATAGTCTTACATTTTTTTGATGGTTGTTCGGGATATAATCAGATCTCCATAGCCACAGAGGACTATTAAGAAAACCTTCACCTATCTATGGGACTTTGCTTTCGAGAGGATGCCACTTTAGGTTATGTAATGCCAGGCCACATTTGTGCATGATGTCCGTCTTTACATACATGGTGGAAGGCAATGCGAAGTGTTTGGATAATTTCTCAATTGTGGGTAATTCATTTGAAGATTGCCACTTGAGCATTTAGTGAAGTCTTTGGCAGTGTGAAGAAACTAATCTTTCCTTAATTAGGAAAATGTGGAAATTTTATAGTCAAAAGGGGATTATCACGTATAGAATTTGGGAAAAGATGAGGTGAATGACAAAATCTCGAGGTGATATTTGGATTGCCACCTGTCATAACATTTAAGGTATCACGACTCTTTACTTTAAGGTTCTATAGGGGGGATTTATCAAGGACTTCTCAAAATTATACCATTATGCAGCCGCAGAGAAAAGGTAAAAAGTTCATGTTTGAAAAGCCTTCAAGAAGTGCTTTGAAGGGAGAGACTGCCTCGGCCCCCATTATCATAGCCCTAGATTGGTCTCTTCCATTTGGGTAATGTGTAATACGGTAAGGTTGCCCTAGAGTGCTTGTCTTGGGACAAAAGGAAGCCAAAAGATATTTCACCGATTTATTACGCTATTAAGACAACTCAATCACGGCTCGAAGAATTATACGGTGAGTGAACATGAACCCAGTAGTAGTCTTTACATTGAAAAGTTTCGGACATGTGCTCTGCGGACTAAGGTGATTATCCATATAGACCATGCGGCATTGTAGGTATACGATGTCGAAGAAGGATCTTGAACCAGGATAATCGAATAGTATTTCTCTGTAGAAATTTGAGTTCAGGTAAAGGATCGAAAGGGAATTGAAAACCAGGTGGTGATCCCTTATCTGGGTGAAGCGAAGGCAAGATTGAAAGACGGCATCGAAATTGATGATGCTTTCCCGAGATGAGCCCAGTGTTGGTGCATCCCAGAATTTGATCATTAGTTGTATATTATGCAAACTATTTGGTAGTGACATGTTGACGTATCGACTTTGCAACAAAAGAAAAAGTTCTTTATTTGGCGCATGAAAGTTCTATTAAGATTGAGCCATATTTATTTCGTATTTGTACATATGGGCTAATTCATAGATGTGTTCTAGAGTTTGAGATCGAGCATACTTGAGGCCTTCCACTTTCGTCCACCGTTGGGGGTAAATCACGGTGGTATCAATGCATACAAAGTCTGCGGTTCGGGTACTATTGGCCTGATCCATCGGGATCTTACAATTTTCCAAGTCTGTGATCGATTCCAAAGAGCGAGGGGGCATCACTTGTAAGTACAAGATACTATTAACCTCGATTTTTACTGGAAGTAGAGTTGTTCGATAAGTGGTATTGACAGCAGGCCCATTTTGAGCTCATATGGGATGAAGTATATTTTTGTGGCTGATAGATTATGTATCAAAGTGTGTGGAAGCCATTTCCTCCATAACAATAAAGAGAAAAGTATCACGCTTGTTTACGTGGAAGCACTATTTGCTAGATTTGGTCTCGAGCTATCATCGACGGTGGATCACACTTTGCTTCTTTAGAGCTATGCTTGAGAAATATGGTGTAAAGTATAAGGTAGCAACACCTTACCATCCTCGATCGAAATGGACAAGTGGAAGTGCCGATAGGGAGATCAGATATTCTTAGCTAAAGCAGTGAACCTGTGGGGCCAATTTGGTCTAGGAAGTTAGGATGATGCACTCTGGCACGACTCAACGCGGCTTATAAGACCACTATTGGCACCTCGCCCATATCGGCTAGTTTTTGGAAAGTCATGCCATTTCTTAGGTGGAGGCGGAGGCGTAAGGCGTTGAGGCGGCAAGTTGAACTTGGACTATAGTGAGCGTCAAGCTTGGGTTAAATCGATTGAATGAGATAGATAAATTTTGTGTAGAGCCTATGAGAGTGCATCCATATATAAGGAGAGAATGAAGATCTATCACGGAAAGATTTACAAGGAGTTTATCTTGGTGATTCGACAGTCTTTGTTGTTTAACTCAGAGACACACTTGCGTTAAGGCAGAACAGAAGTCTAGATAGATGGGACCCCGTATAGAGTAGTGGAAGTAGTCCCGTATGGTGTCATTGAACTAGAGAATAAAAATGTGACAAGTTTAAATGGGCATAGAGTGAAGGCGTAATAGGAAACACTTGGAGGTGAAAATCAGTCGGTGTATCTTGATGAAGCCTGAATAATCAAGAGACTTGCGTCATTCCACCAAATGTTAAATCGAGCCTTTGCATGGGAGGCAAACTCATGAATGGTCGGTGAAGTTTGAGTAGCTAATAGGAGAGTTTAGAGTGTCATAGGTATCTCCCTCTCTCTTTTTTATTTCATGTTTTGGGGACAAGCATATTGTTCAAAAATGGGGGTGTGTTTGTCTTTCCTTTTTTGGTTAGTCGAAAATTTTTGTTGTCATATTTTCTTTTTCTCGAAAATATTATTTAGTAGAGGCGGCATGTTTAGGATGTTTTTGTTTTGTTTAACTAGAAGTAGATTAGGAGTAGCAACATTAATAAATGCACATGTGTTTGATGTTTTGAAATTGTTGAAAAATGACCTTTTTTTAAATTTTTGTTGTATAGTTAGGCTTTGTGTATGTGGTATGAAGCATGACTATTAGATTTTTTATGGTATTTAAGTGATTAGCATGACAAATTGGCAGCTTAGTCACGCATGAATTGGATAGGTAGTGTGTGATGCAAACTGTCTGAGTGGGTGAGTGAGTTCTTACCTGGTTGATCTGTGTGGGTAATCTAGAACTTGCTTGGTTAGTCTTTGTTTAGGTTATAGGATAGTCGGTTAGGAAAGGATCGTAGGTGGTTTGAATTAGCTCACTTTTAACCAAAATTGCCCAACCAAATGAATAAGTATCCCTTGATCCAAATGTTTGAGCTTTAATTGATCATTTTTTAATTAGCCCGTTCACCTTCAGCTTTATTTATAATGAACCTATTTTAGCTCTGGTCCCTCCTTGGACATTGTGAACTTCAAACATAGGCAAAATGCGGGTTAAGGGTGGGTATTGTAGGGATGCGTAGTTGTATGGAGAAAATAAAAGGAAAAAAGATGTCAAATGAAAAGTGAGTGTGGTGTGAAAGAAAAGAAAAAGAAAAAGAAAAAAATAAAGAATAGGAGAAAAATGAAAAAGAAACCACATCCATAGTGTAAAGAGAAATGAAATGGAGAAAAGGTAGAAAAAATGAAAAAAAAAAAGGAAAGGTCAAGTATGTAGTGCTAAGGTGGGTTAGTCACTATTTCTATATCTACCATACCTGAAGCCTACGTTACAAGGCAATCAAAAGTTCATATAGTGATCTAGTCGACTATCTAAAAGACGAGTAAGAAAATAAGCCAATGACCTATGGTATCACTTTGTTCAATATTTGAAACTTCTTTGTGAGTGAGAGCTTTACTTGATAGTCTGATTTTATACCACGTATCTCTTTGAGTGTGTGAGGACTTTGATTCTTGTGAGGTTTGGATTGCATTACATTACGCCAATATTTTTGTAAACAACATTAATGACAACTCGATTATACATTAATGATTGAGTGCCTGTCTATAGATTTCTTTGTGTTATGACTTGTAGTTGCATGTATGGATAGCTAGCTTGCTTTTGAATGGAAAAGGGTCGTGCTTGATAGAATTGCTTATGTGCAAATTTTGATGTTGTTGGTTGTAGGTATTCAAAGTTTACTTTCTAGTTAAGCATCGTGGTATAGTAGTATTTGTTGCCGAGACATAAAGTTTTAAGTTGAGAATTGATGTGTTGTGAGTTCATAGTACTTTCAACGCTTAAAACTTAGAAAAAATGCTTGGTCTTAGGTATATTTATACGAATATGAGGTGTTTTTACCTTATTTTCTGGGAAATCGGGTTTTGGAGTTGGATTAAGAAAAAAGGAAAAAGTCTGAAAATGGAGTCGAAGTCTTGAGACCTCGATGCAGTCGTGCCTCACAATCGTGATAAAATATAAGGATTCTTGTAAGTGTTGGGGCGATTACGACTCTTGGTACGAGTCGTACCAAAGAGTCGTAAAATGTTCAAAAATTTGTGCACTTGCACGAGTTCCTAGTATGATTGGAAGACACAGTTGTGATGACAACATACGATGCCTTTCATCTCGAGAAGCGTCATGAATTCCATAGAGCATGTCAAGTTAGCATATCCCAAGATAAGTAGAGACACCCAGTCGTAACATAATGTACGACCCATGCTATAGACTCGTGGAAGAAGCTTCACTTAGGATGCCGAGACATCACAAGACCCGGACCACGACGGACAACATACGACTTGTAGCATCATTATGCAGTCGTACCAACTCCAATGACTTAAGCGATTTCAAGGCTAGCAGGTGCATAACTCGTAGCTGGCCACTACGACTCGTAGATCGTAATAGGCGATAATTTTCTATTAAACATAGAAAAGGCTACAATTATTTGTATAAATATTTTTATAGTTATTTCTTTAGAGGCAGATGCTACTTTGTAATCGTGATTCTTGGTTTTCCCAACACTACTTGGAGATCAACCGCATGAATTACTTTGAGATTTTCTTCGTTGTCTTGAATTGATCATACTTTGATTGTGCAATAATCAATTGATTTTTATTCAAGGTTTTCCTAACACTACTTGGAGATCAACCACATGAATTACTTTGAGATTTTCTTCATTGTCTTGAATTGATCATACTTTGATTGTGCAATAATCAATTGATTTTTTATTCAATCATCATTATAAGTTGTTAATTATGTTTTCTTCCATAAAATCTAATACTTTTCTTGCAATCATGAATAGCTAAAACCTCCACAACTAGGGTTGTGGGAACCATGGTGGAATAACTAGCTAGGGTTAACATAAGGTGTATGTTAATTCTAAACCAATATGTATTCTTATATTGTTCATCTCTTCATCATAAATGTTTCTTAATGGTGCGCAACGTTAGTACTTGTCCGTGTTCCCTACTTGCTTGAACCTAGAGAAGCAAAAACAAGAAAAAGAGAAAAACAACAAAGCCTTGAACTTTAGGTTTCATTGAATAACATGAGTTGCGGTCGCAGGATAGTTAATTTGGAGTAATTAATAACGGTTAAAGTGAAAACACTCAAGAGACCTAATCCGGTGATTGAGTATAGTCATCCAATAGGGACGAATCAGTCGTTTGGATAAACTTATGTTATCAGTTCTGCAGGCTAAGTATTGTGATAGATTACTAGTGTAACAACCTGAAGTTGTTATGAATTCATGGGAACACTTCCCTAGTTAATTGCATAAACTTGATCACAACAATAATTTAACACATTCTTACTTAATTCTTTCTTTAAACCCCCATTAAGAAAAAACTGAACTAAAAACACAAATACTAGCGTTATTCTACATCCTGACCATATTTCCTATGGGATCAACCCCAACTTTAGTTGGGTTCTTTATTGACAATGTCCGTATTATACTTTTTCAGGGGTATAATTTGAGCGTTATCATAGGCAAACAAACTTGACTGGAAAAATACATTTTTTGTCCAACCTCCATTTCAGTTGGTTTAAGTTTTATATAGTACTACCAAAAGTATGCAGAAGTTGGAGCATTGAGGTAAGACTCTCGATTTCCTAGTCATTGAGAACTCTTCTGAAATTCAAATCTCACACTTGTTGACTCCAAACTTGTTGCGGATTAGCACGCTTTTGGAGGCTTAGTAGATATAGATTAGGAAAGGTAGACTTCAAGCTATTAGCACCAATCAATTGACCCTCCCAAAACTCAATTTTGCTCGCATTGCCCATTGTGGTTTTCACTTTACCCCAAAATTTTTGTCACTGATTTCTTATGGATCTCCATACACTACTGCCATATGCACTTGTAACTTCATTTGTGATCCACTGATTTAGCAAATCATACTTCTGAATGATGAAATTTCTCCATAGAGCCATAAAGTCCATATTAAACCTCCATAGCTATTTATGCAAAATACTTTTGTTGTGTAGCCTTATATTTTTAATGTCCATACCACTTTACTTCTTATTAAGAGTGATTACATGCAATCTCACTAGGTTATTATTTTTGTTCTCTTTGTTGTCTTACCAAAGAAACTCTCTCCTCAACCTTCTAACTTTTTCTGACCCCTCTAGAGATTGAGAAAATGACATCATATAAATGGGAAGAGCATCCAACAATGAATTAATTAGCACCAGTTTTTCACCTAAGGATAAATATTGAGTTTCCACCTAGCTAATTGATAGGTTGATATTTTCACTAATTCACCTCTTCTTTCCACTTACTTTTGTTGTCTTTATTGATGAATTAAGTCATTAATCTCTTGAATTGTGCATGTTTCAAATTATTTCTAGATTTAGAAGAAATTTGAAAGAAAAAAAAGTGAAATCTAGAAGAAAATAAGCTAAAAAGAACAAATCTAGAGACCTTCCCAGAAACTGTAATTGTGAATGAAACACAACAAATGCAGTGGTCAACAAGTCAGTCAAGCTCCGCAATTGCGAAGAACTAACCGCAAAAGTGGAAATCAAACATTTCAGTTAACTTTATAAATTAGAAGGTCAACTGTTCAATCAAATATCGCAAATGCGGTGATTCTTCCGCAAAAGCAAAATCTGGTCAAAGTCAAGTATAATGCAAATGCAATGTTTTATCTGCAATTCTGATCAGCCGGTTTCAGTTCTGAACAAACTTGGAATTTTACATTTCCTTGACCCCAAAGTCACATAAAGCTGTGCCTACCTCATTTTGGAGAGATATCTTTGGCAAAATATAAGACTTTTTTGAAGTTAGGGTTCTTATACTCACACTTGGAGATTGAAGATTTGAAGACTTTGATGAGAAATTTATTAACTCTTACTCATTTTTTTATTCCCTTATTTTGTATTAAATATTTAAGTGTGTAGTATTTTATTCTTTCATATTAATCTTGTTTATGAGAATATTCATTACCAAGTGTTGGATTAAATCTCTTATTTTGCTTATGTATTGAATGATATTTATTTCTAATAAAGTGAGTTAATATTTCTTTAATTATTCTTGTTCTTTAATATTTCTTAAGGTAGTAACTAACCCTAGAACTCGCTATTTACCTTGTTTGAGCTTGAAAGAGGAAAATCGAGGTTCAAAAAGATTAATTAACAAGAATTTGAGGCTTTTAACTCTCATCTAATAGTTCGAGCTAGAAATAAGAGAATTACTTATACCTGCATTCGGTGTCCTTAATGCTCTTAATTGGGCTAGAGATAGCCAATTAGGTAGTTTTGTTAGTGTGCGAAAGGAACTAGTATAGAATTTTTATCGAGGCTAATTAACATAAACTCATTGTTATTTTTAAAATTATGAAATACATTAGATCATTCTTGAGAGTGATTTTTCTTGTATCCATGCTTGTGACCGTTGATCATTTTACTTGCTTTCTAGGTTATTTTATATTTTTGCATTAGTTATAATTTTCTCAAAAATTATAATATTATCAAGTGTTTGGCTTAGTATAAAAAGTGATAATTCCTTACTAGCTTAATTGCCTTTATATTGTTCCTTGTGGGATTCGACCCCGACTCATAGTTGAATAAATGATATTGCATATGACCGTGTATACTTTCTCACTTTGAAGAGCGAATAGGAATGTTATCACCAACTTCTTATAATATCTCTCAATAACCTCATTCCATATCTCTATTGACTTCTTCTTTACCCCAAAGGTGTCCCCAAATATTTTGTTGAAAAAACCCACACCTGACATCCTAGGTTGCTTGCAAGAAGTTGCAAGTTTTGTACTAGGTTAACTGAAAATAAGAAGCTTTTATTTCAGTTCACATGTATGTCGAAAATAGGCGCTTCAAAAATAATCAGGATTACCCTAAGATGCCTTATCTACTCTACTTCATCTTTACAAAGATAATAGAGTCATTTGCATCTTAAAATGAGAGATTCCATAACCATCACCAACATTTATTTGAGGATCAAAACCTCTAATTCATCAATTATCCTTGGTTGTCCTTATCATCTGTTTAAGACCCTCCATTGCTGGCAAAACCAAGAAACGAGATATTGGATCCTCTTGTCTGGGTCCATTTTGAGAGTGAAAAAAGCCTTCAATATTGCCATTGATTAATATTGAGAATTTCACATTTGAGATATGCAAAACTTAATCTATTTAATCTATTAGTCACCAAAACCCATATCCTCGAGAACTTTTAGTAAAAAGCCCCAATTTATATGATCATAGGTCTTTTCAATGTTCTGATTGCATAATATTCCTGGTCTTTTTGATTTAATTCAATATTCCACCAATTCATCAACCAAAAGAGTTGCATCTATAATCTGTCTTCCTCTAAGAAATGTCATTTGGTGAACATCTACCAGTTTTTCCATAACCATTTTCATCTTTTCTATAATAAGTTTGGATATTCTTCTTGGAAATCAAAGCAATGAATGTGGCATTGAAATACCACTCAAAGAATTCATTTTGGTGGAAATTTTGAATGATCATCCTATATCTTTTCTGATTGTTCTCCAACATTTTTAAAAATTCATTGTGAAACCATCTGAGTCAGGTGTCTTGTCCACTTCACAGAGATTGATAATTTTGAACACCTCAACTTTTGAGAAAGGTCTTTTCAATCGTTCACGCTCCTCTTGTAACACTCCTAAAAGTACCTAAGATCAAATCATAGACATGAAGCAGAAAAATAGTAGAAAATGGCACCAGTACACAAAAAAAGTCATTAAGTGACCTGTTAGGGCACTTAACGAATCATTAAATGATCCGTTACCATGGGAAAACTTAGGAAAATTTGAGACTCTGAGAGTCTTAACGACTGAAGCAATGATCCTTTAAGTGAGATGAAGAATCATTAAGAGGAGAGGTTAAGTGTATATAAGAGAATTGAATTTTTATCCAGGGATGATGAATGGATCCAAATGAGTCGTTACTAGGATTAATGGACAGTTAGGTGATTCGTTAAGTCTGTCGAGACAGATTTCTTAGATGGGTTCTCAAGGGTATTCTCAAAATTTATTAGGTTTTCACTCCTAAATTACATCATTTTGGGGTAATTATTAGGGGATTTAGAGGGAATAAATGGTTCTTCCCTCATTTCTCACTTAGACTCTCAATAACATTAGGCAAAAACTCTGGCACTCTCTCAAGTCAAGAACTAGGGTTCTACCTTCTTCTCGGAACTTCAAGCTTCTTCTTAGAAATTTCTTCTTCAAGTATGTGGGAATTCAACAAGGGTATTATTTCACCCTTTTGTCCCAAATGTCTCTCAACAAAACATAGAAAAGACTTCAGGTCATAGAAGTCATGTTTAGGGCTTTCCAGCTAAGTTATGAATTCCTTAATTCTCTTGTTATTTCAAGTCTCCCATGATTAGTAATGTGTAAAATTCATGTTTTTACTTGCGATTATATAGTGGGTTTTCGTAACTATGAATTTTGGTAAAGCCTGTATGATTCAGAATATGATCAGAAATATGGTCTTATTATGAATATATCACTTTAGCATGGATTTTAGCATGAATGGTTCTCAATGAAAAATCAGTATGTTCATATTTACAGTACACTCAGTATCCTCAAAAAATTTAGTTTATCAGATACCAGTTTTATCAGAATTTTAGTTTATTGGGTCCTTTATATTCTTAGAACACTTCTAGATAATTAGTTACGACTTAGTCTTAGGACATCAGATTTTGAGCTATTAGTACAGTTAAATACAATTAGGTCTTCAGTTAGGAGTAGTACTTAGCACCGAGGGGGCTGAGATTCAGCGCACCCAGATTCTCAGAACTATGTGCCACCGTAGGTCTTTAGCCCGAACGGGCATCAGTTTAATGATCATACATCCATGCCTTTTGTTACACCCCGTAGATTCCCGACACATAGATGGCCGATTCGCGTGTTGGTTAAACGTATTTGAATGCCATACATGCTAGAAAAAGGCCCGGGAAAAAAT
>JACEIK010008295.1:46059-59353 GCA_018107945.1 Datura stramonium
CTTTACAGATTTTACTAGCATGATTGTATTTTTACTGCATATCTCTCATAGTCAGTACATTCAAAGTACTAACCACATACCTTCTATGCTATATCATTTTATAATATAGGCTTAGGTACCCAGACTCATCAATGTAGTTAGATCTTCTTTCGGTGACATCCAGCAGACTATCAACGGTGAGTCCTTATTTCCCTAGGAATGGATTGATTTTTTTTATTTCAATCATCTTGTTTTAGTTACAGACTTTGGAGTTAGCTGGGACCTTCCACAGTAGTTCATAAGTGGTAGATGCTTTCAAACAAAGTATTAGAATTTCAGCTTACGACTTAGTATTTATCTAGCTTTATCAGTATTCAGTCCATTTTAGTGTTTACTTACATAATGTTTTATAAACTCAGTTTTCTATCTAATTCAGATCAGATTATGTTAGTATTATACTATGTCATGGGTTAGCTTGGGATCACTTATGACTCTAGGCACAACATTGCATCCAGGGTGTAGACTCGGGTAATGACACCTCTACATTCACCATAGGAAAATTTGAATAATTAAAATACGGCCTCTATGATTATGTCTCAGTGTATAGATTTTCATAGAATCTCACCATAGCTTTTTTGATCTCATCAGGTTGCACAACTTCCTTGCCGTTCACTTTTAGCTTTATTATTTGAAAGAATCTAGTGTTTCTGTCTCTTTTGTTTAGTCATAAAACTTTTAATTTTTGTCTCCAATTTGCCTATTTATTATTAGCCATTTCCTCCGACTCAACCATAATTGTTGCCTTGATCATCAGTTCATCTTCTTTGAGAGCTCTTTCATCTCGTACCGAGTTCAGTTCAGTTAGCTCATTCAATTGGCTATTTTTTTTGTTGATTTGTTCCCCAAAATTTGCTCTAATCTACTCTTTAAGTTTGTTCTTTAACATTCTTAACCTATTGCCTAACCTGAAATCACGACAGCCTTTTACCACAAATTCATACCACGATTTTTGTATAAGCTTCTTGAAACTTTCTATCCCTAACCATCAATGCTCGAATTTAAATTAGGACTCTTTTTGTTCCCTGTTCCCAGACTTCAGTTAAATAGGAGTATGATCAGAATTAATTCTTGGTAGAGTTTTTTGTCTTATTTCTTTGAAAGCCTTCTCTTATTTCAATAGAAAAAAGGAATCTGTCTATCCTTGCAGCACTGTTATGATTCACCCCCCTAAATCATGTGAATTCCTCCCCAAATGATTGAGGATTATGTAACTCTATGTCTTCAATCCAATTAGAAAGAAAATCATAAAATTAATGCTTTCAGCCGTGAATCTTTGTATTGAAATCTCCACAAGTAACCCATGGACCTCTCCATAATTCTCTGGCAGTTGTTATCTCCTCCCAACATTTTAATTTTTCTATCTTGGTGCGAGGGGCATAAACCCCAGTAAAACCCCAGCTAAAAGAACTTTGCTCTGCTTCAAAGCTATAGGAAACTGAGAAGGTACCTTTGACAATCAGTTCCCTTTCCACATCCTGCTATCCCAAATAATCATAATGCCTCTGTTGCTACCTTGTGCCTTTAGAAATCCACACTTCATCCATCTACAAGCCTACAATAGTTTCGCTCTCAGGTCTATCTTTTTCTCTAATTTTGTCTTCTAGAAATAGTACATATTTGCTTTCTAATATTGCATTAAACTCTTAACAAGACTTCTTTTAATGATCATGTTAAGTCTCCTACTATTTCAAGATATGATCTTTACTTTAATTGATTTTTAGAATCTACACAGATTCTATTAGCAACCGTCTCTTTGTTTACCTTGTTCGCTGCCTTCTTATTCTTTATTATTTTAAACATCTGAATGTGTATATTTTTTTTATTTATAAATATATTACATAAATAATTTAAATAAAAAATTAACTAGATATTGAAAAAATATGAATTTAGTAAAATAAATTTATTATTTGATAAAAAAAATAAAATATTTATGTTTGCTAGTGATGGTAGAGATGGTTTGTAATGATGGTCGTGGTAATGATTGGTTTTAATAACTAGTAATTGTGGTGGTGATAGTTATGACGATGAGGGTGATTGATATTATAGTGGCTGACATTGATGGTAATAGTTGGTACTAGTGGTTGTGATGGTAAAGTTGGTTGATATTAATAGTTGGTGGTATTGATGGTGGTAGCTGAAGAATGTATGATGGTTGACGATGTGTTGTTAGTAGTTGGTCGCATTGCTAGTTGTGATGGTGAAGATGGTTGGTAGTAGGGATTGGTCGCAGTGGTGCTAATGAGTTATAGTGGGGGTAAAGGTAGCGACAACATTTACGAGGGTGGTGGTGATGGTAGTGGCGGCAGTACATATAATTATTATGATGGAGGTGGTATATATAGTAATGACTACAATTAGTGGTTAATAGCAGTAGTGATTGTCAGTGGTTGTTGTGATATTAGAGGTGGTTGGCGACGGTAATGGTGGTTGACAATAGTAGTAGAGATGGTTAGTTGTCACGCCTCGAGTCTACACCCTAGACGTGGCCGACGCTCAGACCACCTAGTGATCCAAGAGAATCTAGTACAATAAAATATAGCGGAAGTAATAACTAATGAGCTCAATAAGATAAAATAAGATTTATTAACTGAAACTAAAATCAATGTTAAAAGTAACACTATTGACTCAACTCTAACTAATCTATAAAGTCTCTATAGCTGAAGAATAGGTGCCTGGACAAGGCTCCCACGGCTACCTCAAGCTCTATAAAATAAAATGACTCAATAAGACTAGGACTCTCTGAAAGTAGGAAGTCTCACCAATAGCTGGATGAATGTGAGATCCTAACGAAGCATCTTCTGCTGATCTTGTCTACTTGAATCTGCATCATAATAAGATGCAGCGCCAAAGGGCATCAATATGTGGAATGTACGGTATATAATATGGCTGAATAAAATAACAATTATGCAAGAATATTTTAACTGAAGAAATAAACTGACTGAAATAACCTAACTAAAACTGAAGCTTTGAATAATGTATAAACACAAGTATGAAATGTGTAAAAGCAGTTATGCAAAAAAATTATACATCAAAACAATCTCTACAAAATATATGTATAAATGTATAACTTTACTTGGGAAGTTTCTCATAACCGACACCATCATGAATGATCACATGATGCCCAACTATCTCGTTCAAGTCCGTAGAGCCGTCCAAAGCCTTGCCAGGGCAGAAAATGATCACTATCTGTGGATCCATAACTAAGCCCTCACCAGGGGCTATCTAAGGAGTCACCCGAATCAACGACATGATTCTAACCTATGTTGGCTATATAGTTCTAGAGATTACGACTAATCTGAACTCTTCATCTAACTCGGTGCTAAATAATCTTCTCAAAACTATGCTCATATAAATATGTCTATCTGAGGCAGTTGAAAATATTTTTTATAAAGCACTTTAGCTATAGATATAATAGATGTTTAAAAACTCTTATTGAGCCTTGATTCAAAATTTCTGTACTTTACTCATGAGCCTTGGCTCAAAACTTTACTTTGAAAATCCTTGAGCTTTTATGCTCAAAACCTTTGATTTAAAAAAAAAAAGACTTTACTTTAACTTTTGAAAATCATGCTATAAACTATACTTTCTTTTCTCAAAATCTCTTTATGAAAATTCTCTTAGAATTTGCTTAACTTTATGAAAATAATGTATTTATCTCATATTACAATACTTTCAAAATAATGACTTTTATGCAATTGGGTTCATGCGATAAGAGACATGAATCGACATCAACAATCAACAATCAACAATCAAAAGAATAAAATCATAATAAATATTCAAAGGATACAATAGATATAACTCAATATGAAGAATTCAACTAGAAATTTCAACATATAGGGAAGAAAACTAAATTAAGAATTGGGCAAAACCCTAGCTTAAATCTCAATGAACTCTTATATAGATGTAGGTCACGAGGAAGAATAGAATTCCTCCCTTTGGTTAGCCTTACATACCTGAAATGAAGAACTTAGACTAAAGGTTGAAGAACCTTAGGTTGAAGATGATAAATCCCTAGTTTGCTTGATGACTTGAGAGCTTAATGATCTTGAACTAATTACGTTGTTAGGGGAGGGAATGAGAGTTAGACTAATTAAACCCTTAAATATACTCCTTAGAAATTTCAAAACATTCTGGTTTAGGTACTTAGAATATAGAAAGTTACTAAAATATCCTTAGGAACTCGTCTGGAAATTCTGTCCATCCAGTGACGACGGGTCATCACACCACTGGTGGTGACTGACCACGACTCATGGTCGCTGGATTCAAGTTGGTCAATCTCTAATCTTCTCACCACGACCCGTTAAGTGATACCACGAATCGTGCAGTGACTCGTGGTCACTGACGGAGTCTTGAACTTTCTCTAAATCTCACGCCATGATTCATCAACGAGTCTTCACACGGAGTAACGATTCATTACTTGACTCATTGGGACTGGACTAGGAAACCTTGATACTGCTCATAACGGACCATGTCACGAGTCATGACATCTCACTACGAGTCGTGATGTGACTTGTTTTATGAATTTTTGTCCATTTCTACTGATTTTTTGTTTCATGCCTAAGATCTAACCTTAGGGACTTGTGGGGGTCATTACATTAGTGGTGGTAGTAGTTGATGGTTGGCGATGGTAATGGTGGTGGTGGTTGTGATGATAGAGGTGGTTAATGATGGTGGACAGAGTGATGGCGAAAGTTATCCATACAAATATACTTCTTAATGATATTAAGACTTTGTTCTAGATCTTAATGATTAAGACTTATTCAGACCAAATAAGTGCCTAAATATTAATAAAAACAAATACACTTGATGACCTAAATTCCGAACCATTCAAATTCAGACCTTCATTAAATGCAATCAAATGAGGCCTAAAGTAACTAATAGGTATACGGATAAAAAGGGTCACTAATTATGCATAAATGAATATTATGTGTATTTTTCCCTTGGATAAAAAATATTCAAACCCACCGTAGCACCTTTTCATTTGGGAGTCTTTAACTAGAGATGTAAAATTAGGACGTTATTAGAGTCTGATTGGATTGACTTATGGCTTATAAGCTAAAAGTTATAAGTTAGAATTTCTAACTTATGGCTTTTAACTTATTTTTGTTATTTTAATTTTAAAACAAATGTTTAAAAACACTTTTTAAATTTATTCAAATACTATAAAAATACGTAAAAGTTATTTTAACTTTAAAACACTTAAATTGAACCACTCCAAACAAACTCTTGTTCAATTTAGCGAAAATTTTATTATATTATAATCAAATACAAAATATCGCTAATAGTTATAATTAAGCTCCAATAATTGCATAGCTAGATAAATTTTCCTTTTCATTTCGATTCCATTAGACTTTTCCATTTTTGCACATAAAATTCAAATTCAAGTTCTTTCAATCCATCAGAATTATGGATAATTTTTCTATAAGTCAATATAGGTTTAGCAGGAATTAAACAAATAGACGAACTTATATTATAATCTATCGAATTATTCTTATGTGGAAAATTTTACATGGTAATTATTACTTCTCATTAATCTAACAACAAAGTTACATTCATACATACACGTCTAACCAAATTTTAATAAGTAGGAAAAGATATACAAATATCAGCCTAAAATTTTTCGAAATAGAATACAAAACAAATGTTAATCCTAAACAGTGATATGCTCTATTTACTTTTAAGAATTATCGAACAAAAATTGTTCGAGGAATAATTTAAAATTGTAGGAAATCAAAATTAACTGAAATTTGATATTTATTTAATTGTTTAAATAAAATTTATAATTAAAATTATATAGGAATAGCTAAGAAAATTGCCGCCTTAGTAAAACGCCCCTGATAAGTGGACAAGGAAATTAAGTTCCAAAATCCAAAGTGCCTACGTAACCGCACGTGTAGAATTAGATCACCATTCTCTCTCATGGCGCGTGGGCTCACACCCGCTCTGAATCTGAACACGGTTACTCCATCGGATTCAACTATGGGGGACCGACTATTACCAAGCCTAAAATGTTTCACTCTTTGACTCATCATGCATGTATGAACTATTCTATATTTTTCCATTGGTACCATCATACTATACGTATATTCATTACAGTACACATATAACTGCATAAATAATAGAAACTCCAACCATATCTTCATATTTTCCTGCTTATAAATGGGGCTGGAGTTAAAAGCCATAAACATAAAGGAAAAAATAAACACAACATGGTGGGAAAAATGAGAGAGAGCTCCGCTTCACCAAATGGTTCATTTACTAGTGCCATGACACTTACCGAAGAGGAACTAACCTATGTTCCCAAGCGTTACATTCTTCCACCATCCCTACGCCCCGATGCGACCCTGTGTAACACATGCTTGCCAATTGTGGATCTATCAAATCTGCAACACCCTCTTCTTCGGCCTCAGATAATCCAGGAAGTACACCTGGCTTGCAAGGAACTTGGATTTTTCCAGGTATTACTTGTCGTGAAGTGTCCATGTCAACTGCGATCATGCACTAGCTAGAATAAGATAGTGTTACCTTATCTATTTACTTCAGAATACATGAAGTTCCTCTCGATAGGATCCAAATAAGAAGAATATATATGCATGCGCCAAGTAAGGAAAAAGATGTCGTCAGATCATCCACATATAGCAAAAGCATTTGGAAATCAAGAAGAAAAAAGAACTCCATGTCACACACATGGTGCATTAGAGTTCTAAGCTTCATCTCTCTGTCTTCTCTCTTCCTTTTATTTTCAGATGATCTGTTAAAACAGACATCCTAGATTTTGAGACACTTGGTTGTCTAACAGGAAGGAAAATATGACGTTCTTCACAAATTCAGCCTGAACGTAAAATAACACCATGCATGTAATAAATGATTTTGCAGGTAGTTAACCATGGAATCCCATTGTCAGTCATGAAAGATGCCATAGATGCTGCGAGTGAATTCTTTGATTTACCAACTGAAGAGAAAAGGCATCTCTTGTCTTCAAATGTTCACGACCCCGTAAGATATGGTACTAGTCTAAATCATGTCAAAGACAAAGTACACTTTTGGAGAGACTTCCTCAAGCACTACGCTAATCCAACCTCAACTTGGATTGACTTGTGGCCATCAAATCCCACATGTTACAAGTAAGTCTTTCATTGTCTTTGCTTAATATGTTTAGCAGATAAGTTTGTCTTTATAGATGCATATTCTTACTGTTCAAGAACGATATAGTTTCTTCAACGTCCTAATGAAGTTGTTCATGCAGGAGGAACATGGGAAACTACACCATGGCAGCACAAAAGTTACAAGAAGAACTCATGGAAGTGATATTTGAGTGCTTAGGACTAAACCATAATTACTTACATGAAGACATTGCAGAAGGCTCCCAGGTCATGGCAGTTAATTGCTATCCAGCATGTCCTGAGCCAGATCTTACACTAGGACTGCCACCACACACAGATTATGGTATGTTATCCACCATTCTGCAAAATCATCAGGGCTTGCAAATCATGGACCGAGATGAAAAGTGGCATTCAGTTCCACTCATTGAAGGAGCTCTCATTGTTCTGCTGGGAGATCACATGGAAGTGTTGAGCAATGGCAGATACAAAAGTGTTATCCATCGAGCAACAGTTAACTCAGAAAAAAAGCGCATTTCAATTGCCAGCCTTCATAGTCTAGCTTTAGGTAAAAAAGTTAGACCTGCACCAGAGCTTGTCAATGAACAACATATCTTGTCCTACAAAGAAGGAAGCTTCAGTGATTTCCTTGACTTCATTTCTGAAGAAGATATCGTGGAAGCAAAGTACATCGACAGATTAAAAATAAATCCATGATGATTATAGTACATGGACAACAGAGCAGGCAATACTGGAATTCTCATTGTTACACTCTTCAACTCCATTTCGTACAAACCGTGTTTACACTTGTTAAAATGAGAAGGCATATAAACAGTAGCCATCTTTTCTATGTACTTTGTTCGAACATTACTGGTGAGAGGCTCTTATTTGTTTATTTATTTATTTATTTATTTTGTTGAGAAAAACAATAAGAGCTCTTCTTTCTTCATGCTAGGAGGCCTCGCTGTAAGAAAAATAAATTGAACAAACTTTACCAGTCATTTCATCTTAACTAAGGTTTCCCTCAAGGCCACTTATTATCTAATTTTGAATAATTTTTTGCACCACCAACAATATAAAAATGCATGGTCAGGATCTTCAATAGATTCAATGATCTATCTCACTTAGCTAACATCGCAACTTGGCAGACAGAAGCCAGCAACTGGAAAATTCAAATGATCTCCAAACTGGAAAGAAGTTCCACCATTCACCACATCAAGTCCAGTTTAAGCCAAATGTAGGTCATACCACAAGTTTAGAACTCGAGCCACATTCATCACTGGTAGACGCGCTTAAGGGGGCAATGTGCTCTCGCACAAGGTAAAGTTTTGATGGTAAATTGACACAAGAATTAGTTAAGATCTTAAACTAATTAGACCTGCAAAGAAAATTATATTGATTTACAACTGCAACCATATAAAGAGAAAATCACCTTCCAACAATATATTCTGTAAAAAAAGTGGAGGTAATAGCCAGCATAACAACTGCTCTTACATTAATATTATCATTTTTTTTTTGTTCTTTCTGGTTTTCTGCTTGGAAGTTTCCTTTGTAAGCTAACAGTGAAGCTGTTTTCCCTCCAATACTATCCATTCATCTTCTTCAAACTAACTTGAAATTATCGCAAACCAAGGAATAAATTTTCAGGCGAATATATCTGAATTTCTTTAACTAAATTGGTTATTTTACAAAGATTGACTTCTAATTGCACTAAATGGCTAATCATCACCTTTTTTAATCGGATGACTTGGCAAAGTTGCAATTTTTCCACTTCCTAAAAGGTTGTCTCCATGCATCATCAGAATCGGTTGCTAGTGTTTCTCTAAATGAAAACATGTACTTTGTTTATCTTAATTGTTTCTATTTACTTCCAATTATTCCTTATATCAGCCCATGACATATAAGATTTAGTCATCATTAGTCCAGAATTAAAGCTGATAACAAGAGTTTCCTTCATAGAGTGACAGGTTTCTCCATAGAAAATAAGCATGACATATCCTCATATCTCGTAATAAAAACATCATTTTTCCCCGCTTTTTTCTTAAGAGAATTTTGATCTGAACAATTAATTTAGAAGTTGGGAAGATTTCTTTTTTTTCCCCACTCTGAAAGGTGTGGAGATCAAATTTCCCTCCCTTTTTGGCGCAATAAGACCACTGTCCAATTATTTGAACAACACTATAGTTTAATCTCAACTATCCTTTTCTGCCCTGTGTTAACAATTTTTCCACAAGGATAATGGATAACATTTAAAAGCCCAAAAAGGACGCATGTTAATCATATTTCAAGTGAATTAAGTATTTATTTTACTCATTTGATCTAACTAAGAATTTCAATTTCTTCAGCAATTGACGCCATTTTAAGTATTTGACGACTATTAAACAAAATTATCCCAAATTATTCAGTATTTTGAGTTAGTTGCTAAACCAAAATCAGCTACTTGAAGTTGCTAAAAGGAATCGCTCGATTTCATCTCATTCCGATAGTAATCTTGTGTTTGATTGGCATTACATCTCAAAATATATGAATAACAACAAATAAAGTTGCAGATATCCATGAATCTCACCATAATTAGTAAAGACACACAAAAAAAAAATTAAAAATAGAGGAAAAAACAACAGATTCAAGGCAAAAAGGCGCGGGAAAAAACACTTACGAAGAGAAGTGATAAATTTGGTTACACTCTGCTTTTTTACGTCTTCGATCTTTCTCTATCCCTACCGCTATGCCTCTTCTCCGTCGAACTTCCCTCGTTACGTTTTCTGATTTTCAATTTACGACACGAAAGGGGGAGAGCCGAGAGGTGGTCCCGTTCTGCGGGTTTACCTTATGCCTTTTCTATTTCGTCCCTTAGTTAGTCACCTGTCTTATCTGACGGCTCACCGTTTGGAAAGATCCATAAAAAGGTTTCATTTCCATGAAAATTTAGGTAGTTAATTAATGAAATTTAAAAATAAAAAATTCTTTCAAGTATGATACAAATATGCTTTTCAGAAGAATTAAAATTTATTCAATAGTACTTTTCAGCTCTTGGTTTTATCAAAATTAGTATTTTTTTTTCCCTACAAAATAATATAAGCTTATTGAAGATTTGAACTATGATTCAAAAAAATATATATATAAGTATATTATATTTTTCTTGCAAAAAAGTTTCAAAAAGAAAGAAAAAAAACAGAGAGAGAGATTTGAACTGTTGAAGATATTAAAAAAAATGGTATTTAGAAGTGTATTACGGGTTTTCTAATAAAATAGGAATAATATAGTATCTCACCAATGATATTAATGAAATTTTTCAGTCACCAGAAGAATTGGGGGAGTGATTCTATTTCTTCACTTTTTGCTCAAATGATTACATCAATCACAGGACAAAAGATTATTAAAAAGATTATTACTCTTTTCTATAAAACATTTTATATTTCTACGTACTTTGAAATACTCTATCATATAAAAGAAAAATTAACTTATAAATTTATTATAAATAAAAATTAAATATCATCTTTCTTTAATTAGAGACTGTGGGTTCAAATCTCAAAATATTATTATTTTTTGCTATTCAAGGCTCTTTTTTTTTTTGGAGCGTATATGATACCGGACTCCGGGAGGAGGAGACTTAAGAAAATTTACCAATTTAATCGAAGTGTCACAAACGAAAGTTGTTAAAATTAAACTAGCATATTGAAAGATCAATTGATCAAATAGTCACACGAAAAAAGAGATCAAGTCGCAAGGCAAGGTCATACGCCTGTTTAGCCGAAAGACATCTATTGTTCAAAATAAATTTTTTTACTACTATTTATTGGAAGAAGCCAATAGCCTACAGGCTTGCCAGTGGACTTGCTTGACCTATTGAAATGCCAGTATAGATCGGCTAGCTAAAGGTCAGCTTTGGTTCTAGGCAAAGATCCGCCAATAGAAGTTTCTATCCTAGTTCCTATTCAACATTCAATTAAAAGTATTCTCCTCTTGACATGCTTCAAGCAGCTGCTTTGCAGACTGCTCTTGCTCTTTGTACTCTTTCCAATGCTTCCTACTTCTGAATACTTGCCTTTCCATTTTTTCTGTGTGACGCAAATTCGAATTAATTAGAAAATTTAATAAAGTACTACACATGATCCGATACAAATATTGGGGCACACCAAAATTTTCAGGCTGAAAGCCTTTGTTTCAGTGGCTTGATCCTCTGGCTTGCCTCAGTAGGAAGAAGATGATAAGTGTGTGTTCGTTACGAAGGAAAATATTTTTAAAAGAATGTTATTTTATTTTTTAATGTTCGATTGGTTAAAATTTTTGAGGAAATATTTTCTCTAAGAAAATAAATTCCTTAAAAAATATGAAAAATAATTTTCCTAGTAAAAGCACTAGAAAAAATAAATTCCACAAATAACATTTCATATTAATTATGTCCTCTTCATCCTTTAATACACCTCATCTTGGACCTGCAATTTCTAATGCTTTGAGTTTTAACCTGAAAATGACAAATTCCACGTGTCCTTAGAGAAGATAAAGTAGAAAACATTAATAAAATAAAATACCACACTTAGAAAACATTAATAAAATAAAATACCACACTAACTTCTAAATTCACAAGATCAATTCGAATCGAAAATACGTACAACACATAGCCACGCATATTTACATAAATATCCTATATATTTTATACACATTATTCACCAGTTAAACCTCAGAAGAATGCACAATTCTCAATCTATTTATATTAACAAAATTTTAAAATGAACATAGTATCTGAATATGAAATAAATGTTTCATAGTAGAATTGTTTTTCCTCATTTAAGGAAAAAGCAATATTGTCTATTTCTTTTAATGTTTCTTCGCCCTTGAGTTATTTAATTAAAAGTTTTGAATAAATATGAGAATAAATTAAGGCAGAGTTTCTTCCAATGTATCAAGAAGACAAACATCTCAAAATTTATCACCAACCAACTAAGTAATAAAAAAAAATCTTTTTACTTCAAAATCATTAAAAATCTAAAAGCACGAGAGTCATAGATATATGTTCATGTGATAGGAAATTTTTGGTATTGTCACTTTCAAGAATTTCATAATTAAAGATAAATTGAATAAAAGTCGTATATAAGTTCAAAAGAGTAAACAGGTGCAATTGGTTATTATGGATAATCAAAGAAATCAAAAATAAGGAAATTGAGAGAATTAATTTTGGAAATCACTTGCGTAAAGTTTTTTTTAGTTTAATGGTCCTTTCATAAAAAAAATTTATTTTTACATGTAAGAGATATTTATATATATATTTACACATAATGAAAGATTTGAAAAGATTATTTTCTTTTATTCATTTTGTAAAAAGCCAACATACCTTATTTTTTTGAATTAAAATAACACAAAACTAAAAGAAAGTATATCCAAGAGAATCAAAATATAGAGCAATGGTCTTTGAGCTGATTAGACTTGAAAATTACTCAAAATACTTGATTTTTTTTTTCTTTTGTCGATATTAAGTTCCCATAGTACAAAATTCCTGCCAATGCTCTCACTTTGGTAGCACGCAAATTAAAACTTCAAGTTCAATGATAAATCGGGAGTGATAAGCTAAATTTAAAAACATGAAAGAAGAACCTAGTTCATATATTATTTGAAAACATACATACATACATTGTATAACCTCAGAGGAATTAATTAATGAAAAGGGGAAGAGATCGATCATGAGGAAAAAAATAAAATGTTGTTCTAGAAATGGAAATTATATTCCATGCAAATTAACGTACCATGCATAATATATACAACTGTGCTGTAGTAAAGCCACTAAAACAACTGCTTCTCAAGAACATTTTAATCCTAGCTTTGCAGAATTTATCAACATTGATGTTTTGCTGAATCAGAATGTCTATTTTTTATAGCAATTTTCTCCCATCACAAAAAGAATTTATATAGGCAAGCTGACAGCTCCACTCTCAGGTTGTACTTTGATCAGCAGGAGAGTAAAAGTAAAGAGGCGTCAGCAGCCACACGTACACAAGAAGTAAAGAATTATATTTTTTTAATATTTTTTTAAAAGAGGGGATTGGGGTTTTTTTTTTTATTCTCTACTGTTTTGGTATTTAATATATACACTCGGAAAACAGAGGTGCGGGTAACTTTAGAGGCTTAGGTTCAATTGAATTCATAATTTTTTATATGAG
>JACEIK010008296.1:0-12628 GCA_018107945.1 Datura stramonium
TGCAAAACAACGCTAATCATGTTGGTTAGTATAAATTCACACTTTCCCACAATTTACATGAGAATGTACAAACATTGTTGGATAAACAAGGCAAAAACGACACATTTGAGTATCACTTGGGCATATAAATATGCCCCAGATCAATAATTGATTACAAATATTGTGTACTTGGCTTCGTCAGCATGATAAGAGAATAGCCACGCCTTTTGAGAGGAAGGGCAGTTTTAGGATGTCAGATTGGTTTAGGGATGCCTGATTAAAGAACAAGAGGCCTTCGTGGATGCTACCACATCTTTCAAGGAGCTTCAGAGATATTGGAGCACACCTGTATTTTCGGCAAAGTGTGAATAGGCGAAAAGACAAGGAGTAAAGAGAAAGGTGGCTTGTTTTTTACTGGGGGTGCAAAGAGCCAAGGGACAATAGATAGGGAATTGGTAAGTAATTGTTATATTCAGTACTTGTATAAATTTGATTAACTCTTACATATTGTCTAACTTTGATTACATTTTGTTTTCAGGCCATAAAATTGGGCCACAACCCGAGTTAGGAGGTGCTATTTCGGGCTACCCACATAAAGAAGAAGAAGAATGAGTCGAATTCAGACACATGGATTGAGAAAAGAGCTAAAAAGCCTATGTAAGTTCATACATGTTATATATAAATAGTAATATGTTAAGTTTAATGAACAACCATATTATACTCACTTTTTAGTTTAATTATGTAGATGGATTATCAACTGCTCTTTTCTAAGTGCAGCCAGACTTAGGAAGCCCAAGGTGGGCTGACCCAGCCTCCGCTGGATGTCGCTATCCAGATTTAGACTGAAAAAGTGGTGGGGAGAGTCAAAAAGGGAGAGTCTACGACCTAGGATCTAGGAACCCAGTTTGACGGATTCAGTCCGTACTGGAAGGTATTGGCTCTTCTAGCCTGGAAGAGACGGTTGATGGTTTTCAGATTGTTAATATATCACAGAAGATTGAACACCTTACACATGCCATGGAAGATGCAGAGGCATGATGAATTTCAGAGAGCAAGACAATGTGTTACACCGTCGAGGCTCTCAAGGAACAAGTGAAAAGCCTCCTTGCTAGTGGAGTGCGCCATAGATGACGTGTCGTGGTTTGATTCCACAGGTCATAGAGGGGAGTTGTGGTTAGGTTCTTAAGTTCCATCTTTTATACCATGAGTCCATACCATGAGTCATGATGAGTATTATGACTCATGGTCACAATTCGCAGTTAAAATCTACAGAAGAAGGCCTAAGCCAACGAGTGACAGTATGACTCGTAGGTTGATATAACAGGTCGTGGTCAGGGGTCGTGATGAGATACTAAATGCCAGGTCTTGGACTAGTTAGTCAAGGTACAACTTGTTGTTTAGTGTGACAAGTCGTGGTTAATAGTAGAGTCTTCTAGCCTAGTGACGACGACTCATTGTATGAGTAGTAGAAGGCTATAATGGGTTGTGGAATGTAGTCGTGGTTTGAACTTGTTGAGGGAAGGGGTGATATCATGAATTAAGGTACAAATCATTGTAGGAAACAATGCGTCATGGAAGACGTCCGTGGTTAGAATCAGAGAGTTGGAAATTTAGACTGACTGGCAACGGGAGGACACCACAAGTCGGGCTTCGGGGGTACGACTTATCATACGAGTCATGGTGTCTGGCAGTGAGCTTTTTTCTAGACAAATCATTAAGGGAATTTTCGAAATCCTAAGCTCCTAACTTCATAATGACATTGTTTTAAGCCCTGAAAGGAGTGTTTTAAGAGGGTTTAGCCTATCCTAAGTCATTAGGCTCCCATGCATGCATTGAATTGAGATTCCCTTCCAACATCAAACTGGAATTCTCCTTAATTTCTTCACTAATTCTTTTGGGCTTTCATGGGTAATTTGAAAATCAGTTTACCCAGGTATGTAGGGCTATGAATGGGGGATTTCTTCTACCCTAGTTCCCAAGCTTCTTCTCAAATTCATGAATTCAATTTCTTAATCATGTGTATGATATCTAGGGTTTTAACCCAATTTTATGAAGCTACCTATGTTATGTTTATGGGTCTAATCCTCTTATGTTCTAAATCATGTTTAAATTCTAATTGTCAGGTTTTATACTCAATTTGATTATAAGATTATGATTTCAAGTTATTAGATATTATGCCCTATTACACATTTTATGAAAAGTGAATCCTATGATCCATGATTTCAAGTATGGTGAGATTTCTAGTATGCATAAATGTTTATGAGCTCTCAACTCATGAATACATGATTTTTGACTTATGAATTCTATTTCAAGTATGCATGATTTTATTATTAGGGCAAGCCCATGCAACTTAAGTATGTTATTCATGATTTAGCCAAGGCTAATAAAATTAGCTTATCATATGACTTGGAGTCAAGACTCCTAGTGCAGCTTATGATATGATATGCAGTGAAGAATCCCTATGTTAATGTTCAAGCTATATATGGATTATGATGTCATTTTCATTGAAAAATGATGTTAGCATTATCAATGTTTTTGGGAGTAGTGTCTAGCATCGAATAGGCTTGGGGTTCCGAGGTTCCCTGACCTCAGAACTACGCACAAATGTAGATATATGTATACATGTTTGGGACCTCTCAAGAGAATTTTCCCCTTCCCAAAAGGGCTTTGCTTGATATCAATATCATGGTTTAGCGTCCTTAGCCTTGGCATGGTTTTGGATGGATCTACCTATTTGAGTGTGATAGTTGGGTCATCACCTAAGCTATATCATGATTGTATCAGTTATGATGAGCCTCCCATTGTCCCTCATGATTTCAGCTACTCATGTTCATGAATTATGATATTATGTTTTACAATAGATTTGACCCAATGGTTAGCTTATGAGCTTTTATTTACAATTTCAGCTATGATAAGTCATGTGATTTCTATTCTAAATCTTAGGTCACTATGTTCTATTATGAAAACCAGCTTATGATTCGCTATATCTCAAATACAACATTCAGCATGCAGTCCTTACTCTCATGATCTTTTGATTTATATGCATAATTTCAACTAACGTTTTATTAAGTATGATTTGCTTACCTTACATACTCAGTACATTCCAAGAACTGACCGCATAGTATATGCTATATCATCTTATGATATAGGTTTAGGTGATCTAGCTTAGTCTGGCTAATAGTTTGCTCCCATCTCAATCCAGTCCAGCCCCTACTTTGGGTGAGTCCTCATTCTTCTAAGGACGGTTTGTAGTTATGCTGTATGTTATTTCAGTTTTTAGACTTTAGCGAGCTAGTTGGGGGTGTTTTCCCATCAGCTCATCAGATGTTTTAGAGGCTTTTCAGTCATTATGTAGATGTTTTAGCTTCTCGAGTGTTGACTCCATTTATGGAATTTGTTATATTTCACACGTCCTCTTATTCATGCTGCCTTTAATTTTTGCTTTAGTTATGCTCTTGAATTGCTATGCATGTGCCATGGGTTAGATTAGAACTATTCGTGGTTCTACACTCCATATGTTGATCCAGGGTCTCAACTCGGGTCATGACATTGGTGACTCAATAATAACCCTCATTCGATAATCTTTTGGAACCACTAAATACTGACTCGACCGAAGAGAGCTTTCAGCTCAATACATAACTAATCATATTTGAGATGCTAAAGTTGTCCACTTATCTAGGAATTTCACATAAATAATATGATCTTAGTTCTCAACTTAACTATAACACCCCAAAAGTTTCTAAGGCTACACCCCATACATGGAATAAAAACCAAAAAGAAACTAGGAAAATTCCCACAAAATGACTCATCAGTTGCACCGTTTCCCCTTGGCCCGTTAAGACAGTCATTGGTTGAAAACAGATTTATTTCATAGACTTAACAAATGATACAAAGACTTGTTATTAGAAGTGACTAGATGTTGCCCCGTTGTGACAAAATCCAGAATTCTACCTTGAATGTTGAGGGTTTACGGTATTGATTCCCAGAGCATTTGAGATGATTATCTACCTCTCATTGAGTTTGCATATAATAATAGCTATCACTCTATTATTCAGATGGCCCCATTTGAGGTATTATATTGTAGGATTTATAGGCCTCTTATAGAGTGGTTTGGCGTTGGTGAAGCTATCTTAATAGCACCTGAATAAGTACATGAGGCCATGCAGAAGGTTTAGCTTATCAAGGAATGGCTGAAAATAGCTCAAAGCTGACAGAAATCATACGTAGATGTAAGGAGAAGGGTGCTGGAGTTTGTTGTGGATGATTGGGTATATTTGAAAATTCACCTATGAAAGGGGTGATGAGGTTCGGGAAGAAAGGAAAGCTCAATCCTAGATATGTTGGACCTTATAGAATCCTATGGGGCATTGGCTATATGGCCTATGAGTGGGACTTGCCTGCAGAGTTAGCATCGGTACATCCAGTCTTCCATGTGTGTCTATTAAAGAAATGCATCGGTGATCCAACCTCAATTGTTCCTTAAGAGAATTTGGGTGTAAAGGATAGTCTTTCTTATGAAAAGGTTCCAGTTCAGATTCTGGACCGTCAGGTTTGTAAGTTGAGGAACAAGGAGGTCACTTCCGTAAAAGTTTTATGGAGGAACCAGCAAGTTGAGGGAGCTACATGGGAAGATGAAGTAGATTTTATGGCTAGATACCCTCACCTATTCCATTCTATCTCAGCTTCAGCATCGGGTACTAAATTCCTTCTCAGAACTCTATTCAGTTCCATACTCGTCAGACCTATTCATGTCTTAGTGTGCACCCTAGTTTCATGAATTCAGTTAGTATATCTATCTTAGTTTGGAGTCAATCATTCCTTCAGTATTCAGTTTATAGCTTTCAGTTCGGGATTGCAGCTCTTTCCCTACCTTTCCATATTACTTAGTCTTTATTCGAGGACGAATGTCCCCAAGGAGGAGATATTGTGACACCCCAAAAGTTCCTAAAGAAAAAACCAAGACTTGAAATAAAAACATGAAAGAAACCAGGAAATATTTCCATAGAACGACTCACTAAAAAAGCCATTTTCAGAGATAATGACCCATTAAGACAGTCATTGGTTGCCAATAGATTTCTCCCTTAGACTCAACGAATGATACAATGACTTGTTGTTAGAAGTGACAAGTCATTGTATTGCCCCATTTTGACAAAATCCAGAATCCTTTCAAAACCTTTCGTAGAACCAATGAGCCAAATGATGAGTCATTGGAAGAAGCAATGACTCATCCTATGGAGCCGTTAGATGAAATCCAGAAAGGGTTAGAAGTCCCCCCCATGAAAACGGGTGGAAAAATAGACCCATTATTTGAGCTAACAGGTCATTCTATCTGTCTATATGGGAGATCCAGAAACTATTCAAACTTCTTCCAGTGAGAACGTGTGGAAAGAATGACCCTTTGTTTGGTTTAATGAGTTGTTGTGTCAATTCATTGGGAGAAGTTCAGGAATTGTCAAAGTCTATCCAGTAACAATGAATTGATTCGACGACACATCAAATCCTCTAACGAGTCGTCCTTTCCATCCATTGGTTAAAGTCTAGTAAGTGGAATTCCAAACCCAGCACCAACAATTGGTCCCAACAAGTTATGGTTATAACCAATGACACGTTGTGTGACCCGTTGGATCCGAACAAATAGTTTTTCAAACTCTTCTCCAAGAGAATTTTGTTAACTTTCCACTATTTTAGTTCCTAAACTACGTTATATTGGGATTAGTTGGAGGGGGATTTAAAGGACTAGTCAACCCTCTCCCTCATTCATTCCTAGTCACTCAGACTTTCCCGTAAGAACTCAAACAACATTCTCAAGGCAAGAGTTAGGGCTTTTGCTTCTTCTCAGGATTTTAAGTGCTTTCTCAGGGTATTCGTCTACAGGTATGTGGGGATTTAGCAGGGGTATTCCTTTCACCCTTGTGGCTAAAAGTAACTAGTGAACACTAGCTTCCTTTTAAGTTTTCTAGAAATCATAGCATAGGGTTTTCTTTTAGATATTGAATGTCACAACCCAAACTGCGATCCTAGACCGAGACACGGAACCTAGAACCACGAACGGCTCCAAGTTTACCCATGGAATTAATATAGAAACTAAATAGCATATATTAAAACGTAAACTGATAACTTAAACATGACAAAGCAGAAGTCTGAATAACATAACTTAATTCGAACGATAACATCACATTGCTACACTTCAAGCTGAACATGTTAGCCTATGTCTAAAAAGCCTCTACTAACTGATGAAAAGATGTGACAAGCCCCCAACTATCTCCAAGTCTAAAACAAAATGATAACACTAAACTGAAACGATAGATTCCCCCAAACCATGAGGACCTACCCAAAGCAGGGCTGGACATAGTTGATTAGGAGAGTAAACTACCGACAAAAGTGAACTGGATCTTCTGAACCTATATCATGACAGGACATAACATAGAGTATGTGGTCAGTAGTTTGAATGTAATGAGTATGTAAGGTAAGTGTAACAATTTGAGTAATTTCCAACTGAAATCATGCATACAAATATAAATCATTAGATCATGAGAGTAAGGACTACATGCGGAAAACTGAATCTGAGATATACATAGTCATAAGCTAATTATCATAACTGAATAGAGTGACCCAAGATCTTGAAATAGAAATCATATGACTTGTGATAGCTGAAATCATAAATAAAAGCTCATAAAATTGGTCATTGGGTCAAATTTATTATAAAGCATAATACCACAAGTCATAAACATGAATAACTTAAATAATGAGGAACAATGCGAAACTCATCATAACCGACACCATCATGATAGAGCTTATGTGATGCCCTAACTGTCACACTCAAGTAGCTAGATCCATTCAAAACCTTGCCAGGGCTAAAGGTGATAGCATGATATCGATATCAAGCTGAGGCCCCTTGGGGGCAGGGGAAAACACTCTTAGGAGGTACCAAAAAAAATATATGTATATATACATATATGTAACACCCTTAAATGTCCTACGAATAGACCCGGGAGTTGAAGTTGAAAACTATAGAAAACCTAGAATTTTACACCAGTACGACTCGAGGTACGAATCGTGGTGAGGACCTATGAAGGTACGAATCGTGGTGAGGACCTATGACTCGTGACTCGAGTCATGATGAGTTCGAGAGCCTAAGTTCATACCAAGAGTAGTCTTATGAGTCTTGGAATTTGGGTAAGACTCGTGGATAGGAGTCGTGGTGAATTTCTCAATGGTGCCAAAGTGAGTCATAATCAGTCATGGTATGACTCGTAGGATGTAGCAACGAGTCGTGATGAGGAGTTCTGGTTAAGTTGTATTTGGTATGGTGGATGGTATCACGACTGATAGTACAACTTGTACAATGGTACTATGACTCGTGGCCAGATTCAGAAGATTGAAAAGTGGTGAGGTGACCACGAGAGGTGACAACAAGTCGTGACTTCGTGGTATGACTCGTGGTACGAGTCGTGGTCAGGACCAGACCTGTTTTTCATGAATATTTCATTAAGGGCAATTTCGAATTTTCTATGCTTTTGGACCCTAAACCACATCGTTTTGAGGTTGAGACAGGGTCTTTAAGGAGGAAAAACTCATACTAAGTCTCACTTGGCATTTTCAAGAACTAGAGAAGGGAGTAGGAGGAGATTTAAGTGTTCTTCTTCAATTCTTCAAGTTTTCACGTAGGGTTTATAAAGGGAGTTAAGAATCACATAATTCCAGGTATGTGGGGTTTTGAATGGGTAGTTTAGTCTCTACCCATGCCCAATTTCTCCCTAATTCTATGTTCAAGTTACCAACTTTTGATGGGTCATAACCCAAGTGCATGTTTCGTCGAAAATCGATATGAGCATGTTATAGTATGTCTAAAATCATGGGTTTGAATTATTGGGCTGTTTTCACTTATTTTATTCAATATTTAATGATTTAATCCGTAAAAGCACATGTGTCCAAATCATGGGGTTTGAAATTCATGGTTATGGTGATTTCTCAAGCATGATATGAACTCTTGAATTTAAGCATGTTGTCAACTACTCATGTTATTTTGATCATGTTTCCTATAAATTTAAGCACTTCAAGTATGATTGAAATTATGAGCAATGCCCACATGTCGCTTGTGATTTATGAACTATGATTTTTAACCGATTCACGGGCCCAATTCCATGGCTAGTATTACAAATTCTCAAGCATGATATGATTCTCACAATTTAACTAGCCATGCATGTCATGTATGAATTTCTATGAGCATGTTGCATGTTTTGGGAGTAGTACTTAACACCGAGTAGGTTCGGGTCCTAGGTTATGCCTCGAATCTCAGAACTACATCCCACCGTAGGTTATGCTGGGAACTCCTCAATGACTATCCCCTATGCCCTACGGGGCCTTCATGAGTGATATCACTCCTTTCATGGTTCATACCCTTGGCAAGGTATGGATGACCTACCGACTAGGTTTACAGGTCGGGCTTCATGTGTGCTCATATGGGGTATGTCGGTTATAGAAATCTTCCATTGTTCCTCATGGTTTTAATGTATGCATGATTATGTTCCTTTGCCTCAAGTTATGTTTTGTGAAATTTTTTCCTCACATGTTACAACTATGACAGGTTTACGAATATTTTGGAAGTATTGAGCCTTACGATATACTTACGATTTCAGTCTTATGATCATGATGTCACTACTCCTTTAACTTTTATGTTTCTAAGCATTGTTTTTCATACCTTACATATTCAGTACCTTCCAAGTACTGACCCATATACTTTTAGGATCCGGTTCGCAGGTTCAGCATTGTTCCTAGCTTGCTCTCAGTTCTGCTCTCAGCTTTTAGTGGTGAGTACACATGATTCGAGGAATTAGTGTTTAGACCTTGTTTATCTTTTGATTTCATTATTTTGGGGTTAGTTGGGGTCTTGTCCCTTAAACCCGTCTACTATGGTTAGAGGCTTTTAGATTTAATTGTAGTATTCCGCTATTTATGCTTGGATTTTGTATTACAGTTTCTTATATTTCATGTCACGTTTCATTTAAATTCTTGACTTTTAAGTTAAGTCTTTAGCCTGATGTGTATGAATTAGATTTATTCTTACACCATGGGTTTACTGGAGTCTTTAGGGGCTCCTTGTCCCATGTCTACAATATGGGTGTATTCCCGGGTTGTGACAAACTTGGTATCAGAGCCGTAGGTTCAGATGTGTCCTAGGGAGTCTGAAAGCCACGTTAGGTAGATTCTTTTTCATGGATGTGAAGCGCGCCACACTTATGACGAAGAGGCTACTAAACATTTTAGGATTTATCCCCTCCTTTCACAATATATGTCGTGTGGTCAAAATCTCTCCATTCTTCTAATTCGTGCTATTTGCGATTGCAGAAAATTATGTTTCCCAGAAGGATAAACGGAAGGAGGAACAGAAATGATGAAGGTCATGGGGGTGGCAATGATAATGGGCGTCAGCAAGCCCCACCTGTTCAGGATCCCCAGGCACCTGAGCCAGCTGCCCATGCCGAGTTTCGAGCGGCGATTCAAATGATGGCATAGGCTTTGACCGCTCAGGTCAATCAACAAGCTATTGCGCATATTCCTCAAAATGGCAATGTAGCGGTTGCTCGAATCAGGGACTTTCTAAGGATGAACCCTCCTGAGTTCACAGGGGAAAAGGTGGACGAGGATCCACATGAGTTCATTGAGGGAATTTTAAAGGTCACTCAGGTGATGGGGGTGACAAATAAGGAGTGCATGGACTTGGCCTCATATCAGTTATAGGAGGTCGTCTTCGTTTTGTTCAAGCAATGGAGGGATAGTAGGGTAGTGGGAGCAGGGCCTATCAGTTGGGATGAATTTCACATGAACTTTCTCGACAGGTTTTTCCCTCAAGAGATGAGGGAATTGAAAGCAACCGAGATTGTTAACCTCATGCAGGGAAAGATGACGGTGCTAGAATATTCACTTGAGTTCACTCGCCTGTCAATGTATGCCCCGGAGCTAGTGATGGACCAGAGGGTGGGGGTGAGCAGATTCGTGCAGTAGCTGAGTCTCTAAATAAGGATTGCAGAACAGCCATACTTCATCGGGATATGGACTACCCACAGATAATCCTCTATGCCTAGTAGATGGAAGCAGCTCATATGAGGCAGAGAGAGGCCAAGAGGGCCAGAACTGATAGCCACAGGTTCTCCCAGCAGAGGCCAGGAGGTGGACCTCACTGGAAGTCCCAACACAGGTCCATTACACAATCACCATCTTTATCCAGTACTTCATCCAGGACACAAGACGGTCAGAGGAGTAGGGCCTCAGGTTCGAGGTGTCAAAATAGCATGCGCATAGAGCGCACGTTCCATCTTGTGCTAATTGTGGCAAAAATCACCCAGGGAAATGTTTGGTGCGCTCAGATGCTTTTTTAGGGTGTGGAAAATGCAGACACAAACTCAGGGATTTCCCCGCAGCTAGGTCAGGGGGTGGTGGAGCCCGCACTTCAGCAGCTAGTTCAACAGTTCCAGTGGAACGTCATACTCAGCAGGGTGCTTCGACAGGTTCAGCTGGCGGCCAGCGCTAGAACTGATTTTATGCACTTGGCTCTCGATAGGAGCAGGAGACTTCTTCCAATGTAGTTATGGGTATGTTGCGAGTCTTTCATATTGATGATTATGCTTTGTTAGATCCGGGAGCCACACTTTCTTTTGTGACACCTTACATTGCTAGTCACTTTGGAGTCAGTCCTGAAATTTTGTTAGAACCATTTAATGTATCTACTCCGATTGGTGATTCAATCATAGCGAGGCGGGTATATATAGGTTTCTCCATTTCAGTCATGGATAACGTTACCTCCGCAGACTAAATAGAATTGGCTATGACTGATTTTGACATCATCTTGGGCATGGATTGGTTATTTGCATGCTATGCATCTGTTAACTGTAGAACTTGAGTGGTGGAGTTTTGATTTCCAGGTGAACCGATTTTAGAATGTAGGGGTGGTTCAGCGGTGCCTGTAGTTTGCTTTATCTCCTATCGCAAAGCTAGGAAAATGATTTCCAAGGGTTGTATTTACCATTTGGTTAGGGTTAAGGATGTCACATCCGAGACCCCGACCATTCTGTCAGTCCCTGTGATATGTGAATATCTCGAGGTACTTTTAGATGACCTACAAAGTTTTCCTCCCGAGAGGGAGATTGATTTTGAGATTGATCTTTTGCCTAACACTCAGCCCATATCAATTCCTCCCTACCAAATGGCCCCAGCTGAGCTAAAAGAGTTAAAGGAACAGTTGAAGGATTTGCTAGATAAAGGTTTCATTAGGCCGAGGAAATCACCATGGGGTGCCCCAGTGTTGTTCGTCCAGAAGAAAGATGGTTCCCGTCGGATGTATTTTGATTATAGACAATTGAACAAGGTCACCATCAGGAATAGATACCCTTTACCCAGGATAGGTGACCTATTCAATCAGCTTCAGGGTGCCAAATATTTCTCAAAGGTAGATCTCAGGTCCGGGTATCACCAGCTTAGGGTTCAGGAAAGCAACATCCCAAAGACTACTTTCAGGACCCGGTATGGCCATTTCGAATTTGTAGTTATGTCTTTTGGACTAACCAATGCCCCTACAGCTTTTATGGATTTGATGAATAGGATATTCCAGGAATATTTGGATATGTTCGTGATCGTATTCATTGACGACATATTAATATACTCCTGGAGAAAGGAGGAACATGCTGCACACCTAAGGGTAGCACTCTATACCCACAAGGACAACCAACTATACGCCAAGTTCAGCAAATGTGAATTCTAGCTGAAATCAGTTGCATTCTTGGGACATGTAGTGTCAAGTAAAGGTATAAGGGTGGACTCCCAGAAAATAGAGGCAGTAAAGAACTGGCCCAGACCGGTAAACCCTTCGGAGATCAGAAGCTCTTTGGTCTTAGCGGGTTACTAGTGGAGGTTCGTGGAAGGTTTCTCATCAATTGTTGCCCCATTGTCTAGATTGACTCAGAAAAAGGTGAAGTTCCAATGGGCGGAGGATTGTGAGAAGAGCTTCCAGGAATTGAAGGCAAGACTCACTTCAGCACCGGTGTTGACTTTACCATAGGGTACCGATGGCTTCATTGTATATTTTGATTCTTCGAGGGTCGGACTGGGATGTGTATTGATGTAGCACGGGAAAGTCATAGAATATTCTTCAAGGCAGTTTAAAACTCATGAGAAGAATTACCCGACCCATGATATTGAGTTGGCCGCGGTGGTATTTTCTTTGAAAATTTGGAGAAACTACTTGTATGGGGTTCATGTATATGTATTCACGAACCACAAGATCTTACAATATGTGTTCACCCAGAAGGAACTAAATCTTCAGCAATGGAAGTGGTTGGAGCTACTTAAGGATACGACATGAGTGTCCTTTACCACCCTGGTAAGGCCAACGTGGTAGCAAATGCACTTAGTAGCCTTTCTATTGTAAGTGTGTCACATGTGAGTAAATACAAGAAGGAGCTGGTAAAGGAGGTACATCGACTTGCACGGTTGGGTAGTGGGGGACGGGTTGACCAAGGCTGCTAATTTCCTACCGGTCAAACCACGATTCAGCAGAAGATTATGCAAAGTTGTACATCTGAGAGTTGGTTAGATTGCATGGAGTGCCCTTGTCCATTATATCGGATAGAGGTACTCAGTTCACCTCCCAGTT